>JACXSJ010003307.1:0-26196 GCA_014851325.1 Pentalonia nigronervosa
GTGTCCGGTAAAGTAGAAAAGTTCCGTAACATTTAGTATCTTCAAAACGCTATTTAAAATAAATGATGATACATTAGTTCTGAATAGTGTATCTTAATCATGAACTATGAATTAGTTCTACATATTTTAAGGTCATAGCAACTTGAGACACTGAAATGTACTAATTTGAAATAGTTATTCTGATGGACAAATTTTACAATATGCAAAGTTAAAATTGCAGCATAAAGAATTAAAATTTTTGAAAGTGGTACTTAACAACTCAGTGTTATCCATTTAAAAAAAAAAATCAATATTTTATTATTACAATTTTACTACTAAGAGCTTTGTTGTGTTTAGGCTAAATACTTTGTATACAATAACACTTGCATAAAATAGATGATACATATATCATGATAAGTATATAATAAAAATACTTTAATTTTATACCTTGTGGATGGTTTCTTTTAGGGAATGAGATTTAGTTGATATTTAGTATTTCAGTGGGTTAATGGATCAATTGGTTAAAAGTAAAAACTAAGTACTTTTTAAAACAATTGGGGACACAGGTACTGCTCAATCTTCGGTTAAACGTCATCTTATCTTTTGATATTTAATATTCACATATATATTCTTTTTTTTCACTTTAAAATATTTTGTATATTTTTTTGATATATTTTCTTGCTAATCACAAAAATTTGCAATTTTCAACTTTTTTCAATAGAATATTAGCTTGTGAGTAAAAATGTTTGAAAATATACAAAGTTTTTTATAATAGCGAAGTTAAAAAATATCAAAAATTTTTCGGTAAATTTTTTTTTTTTAGAAAGGTACAAAAACTTATAGAGATCCTTTTGTTGAATTTTCAGTTCTTAGATCTGAATAGAAAATTTTTTATGAATTTCCTAATAAAAAAAAACTGCAAAATTTCGTGGTTTTTACGTATTTTCGAAAAATTTTAACATTAGATACTTATAAAAAACTATTAGAGACTTACGCTCAATTTTTTTTTTAATTTTTACTTACAACAAGTTATAAAGAACATTGTTTTACATTTTCAAGTTTTTTGTCCGACTGAAAAAATTTTTATCGGCAATAATAAAAAAATAAATTCAAATATTTAATATGTTTATAAATAGCTCAAAAAAGACAAAATATTTTGAACATTTTATGATGTATAGAAAATGCTTACATAAACAATCGGTAAAAATTTTATATATCTACTATTTCCATATACATACCATATATACTATTTCCATTTTTCTATAATTTTTTTTTTTATTGTTTTTTGACGCGTTTGAAATCTATGAAGAATTTTTTACTTTTGACCCCTCAAAGTACCAACTAGATTCACTTTCTGATCAGAAAAAATGCTGATGAAAATCGAAACACTTTTACTGGCCTAAAACGTGATGACAGACACTAAAAAAAAACACATTGTAAAATCGATACATTCATCGCTCCACTCAACATCTAAAAAATATATTATTTGCCTTAGGGAAACATATTATTGACCTCGAGAGAGTTAACTATAGTTTTAAGAATTGGGAGAGTTAACTACCGACCGTAAAATGATAAACGATAAAAATATTTTGTGGTACCTATTGAGTTGTACACTCTTAATGCTGCATCGCGTACCTGTTTGAATCAATTACACAGAAACTATATTAAATATATTATATAATATACTTATACACAAATATACAATACTGCAAATACTGCCGCGTGGTGTATGGCGCCTTTTTTCATTAAGATATTCATTGTCCAGATGTCCAATGGACACTGCTCAGTGCAATGCGAAATACAGTGGACAAATATTTTTCTTACCATGACACCGTGTGCCTCAGTCTCATTAATCACTATAATAGAATAGGGATCTACATAGAAAATGATAGATAGGTAGGTTGTAGGTATACTATCCAAAGGTTACATGCGAAAAAAATAAACTAAATCCCTATTATTTTTGTTAATGATAAAAGTAAATATTTACTGTTGCCTTTCCTACATTATATAATATATAGTCACAAGTCCCAGGCATTATTGTATTTTAAAATGTGAAATAGGAGGTACCTAGTATAAAGTATAATGATATTATGTGCAGTGCGAAAGTCCCAGTTTATATTTTAAATGCGATGAGGGGTCTTTTATTATGGTAATTGGTAGACCGAAATCGACACGGGCGACCGATTCGCAATTATTGTTATAGTTATTGTCAACGAGTGAATATTAGATTTACGGTGGTTCTCATATTATATTATATCCATCCTGTGATGATATCCGTTTATCACTATCTGGGACATCGCAATAACCTTTCGTAGTTGACATTCATACAGTTTTTAACTTTCTTAAGTATAATTGTCGAATAATAATATAATATATAGGTAGGTAGGTGCGTCTGAGAGATTGCAGTTGTGAATGTCTGGCGTGCGAATAATTTTATCTATATATACTAGTATAACATTTTATAACATGTCAGTATTCAGTATTCTATGAATATGTTTTTACTTTTTAGCCCTATGACTCTATTGATTTCATCTACCGATATGCAATTATATTGTATTGGTAATTAAATAGGTAATATTTATTGTGTGGCTACTGTTATTCCTAGTGCTATCGTGGAATCATATTTCGCCGTTGTACCTACCACATCACTCGTATTCCACGGGTTAAAAATATATTTACCAATAGCAATAACCACCCTATTTCTTCTTAAAATGTTATCTAACACAACTGCACATTCAAAAATTGGGTAAAACACGATTGCGGACGCTTTACTTTTTTTGCAACAGGATTACGGACGATCATTATATAAGAAAAGGTCTTATATTGCACCCAAAAAATGACACGTCTGCGGTCGAAATTTAATGAAACGTTGCCAAGTTGTGCGACGCGGTCTACCAAGCCCAACGATTATCAATTTTATGAAAGTTCTTAATAATACAGTTAAAAATTGAAAATCAAAAAAAGTAAAAAATAAGCGCTCAATATAATAATAAATAAATTAAATTTATATTTTTTCCCCCTGTAATGACAACTAATTTTTTTTAAATATTATATCACGTTTTGGTGATTTTTATAATCATTATAGCTCTGAATAGTTAGGTTGATTCTATCTAAATCTTTTTTTGCCACTGATTTCTCTCGACCTTTGTTTATGGATGAAATAATTGTCTCAGTTTCTCCTTGAGTTTCTTTTAAAATCGATATAACTAAGTGAATCGGAGGATGAGTATTGTGAAATTGGCTATTGTATGTAATTATTGTAAATAATTTGAATGTCTTCCATAGTTTAAAAACACAATATACACTATATACAACGAGGTTGCAGCTATTACTGCAGTATTTAACAAAAATGACTTACTAATAGTTTAGTAATGACATACTAAACTTAATACGCTCAGAATTTCCACATACCCACATTATCGAAGTATTATTTATAAATTTGGCAACAAGTGTCCGCAATAGTGTAATATTCGGGGGTCCGCTGATAAACTATAATCGTTCGCAATCGTGTTCTTAAAAAGGTCGCCCAGATAAGAACCGTCCGCAGTCGTGTATCACTGCAAAAATTATTATCATCAAAAAATTATTACGAACTTTTAATAATTAAAAACCGTTTGACCTTTCATATCTAATACCTATAAAAATAAAAACAAGTAGGTGGGTAGGTACCTGATTACATAACTACTTAGATCATGTAAGGGCTGAAGAGATTATTAAAAAAAATTTAAATTATATGATTTAACAGGAAGGAAATTCAAAAGATATAATTCAAGATAATTAATATTATGTATAGGCATTAAAATACTTATCACGTTCAAGAATTACACATATAAAAAGAGAATAGAAATTTTAAAATAATTATGACTTTTATAATATTTAAATGTGTCTAAATAACTTTTAAAATGTTAATATTTTTTTATGGAGAAACATCAGTTAATTTAAAATACAAATCTGTAGCAAACGATCATTATATGTGAAAATCCCCTCCACCTGCTCACCTTTACATAGATATAAATATATAATATTCTTATTCTGAAGAAAATTAGAAATTAAATAATTAAATTTACGATCAAATTGTGTTTTACGACAGTCAATATTTATGATTATTATCACAATCACCGCGTCACCGCCTAATACATAAAATACCTATAATTATTATACGAAAAAATTGTGAGCCTAAGAGGGAGCTCTAAAATTACTAAAACTCAAATGATTTCAGTTGGTGAACTAAAAAAACCTGGGATGTTAAAATCTGGACTGCAAAAGTCTGGAATACCCAAATTCGAAATATGTAGAAATCTGGACCAGACAAAATAGGACCGTAGAAATCTGGACAGTAAAAATCTGGAGTATTAGGGTGTGTGAATATAGGCTATACTTCAAATACTGTTTTGTGGGATAGGTGCATTTTGAGACTATTAATTTTAATACTTCTTAAACTGGAAAAATATATTGCACAGAAGATAAATGAGTGTATTTTAAATCTAGATTAAAATAATTAAAATTAATAGTATAATACTATTTAAATAATTTCCTACAGTTACAAAGCTTATACAACAAAAGTATATTATTTATATTAGTATATATTATTGATATACATCAAATTTCAAATTATAAGAAGTTATAATTAAATTAATGGAATGTTGATTCCCTCACTAATTTATTTTGCATATAAAAAGGTATATATAAGTTTAATTTGCAGTTAATAAGAATATTGTAAAGATTAATATTAAAATTTTATACTCAACCAAAGGTAAAATACTAAAAAATATTTGTGCAAATGATGAATGTAATAATTATTATATATATTACCTTGCTGTATACTCGGGTAAATAGATAATAAATTAATGTGAAACGCAATTTAATACGATTCCCCCTAGCTTACTCAACCATAAAAGCATTTCTCTTTTTTGCAGTAGAATTTTTCTGTTTAAAAAGTAGGTACTACACATTGAAGGTTTAAAAATATATCTCACAAAACTGTATATGAATAATATTTGTGGCCTATTCACACTCCCTTAAAACAGATATATCTGTGTGTTCCAGATTTTTTCAATCTAGATTTTAACATTCCAGGTTTTTGCACGTTCCCTTTCAGTTTCTACAATAATTGTATTTAATTTTTTTAAGTATAAATATATACATATTTACTGCATTACAATAAATGTTTTAAGATAAAAATGAAAGATACACTTTGTATTTATATTATATGAGCGATAAACGCAGCCGCGTAGGTAGGTATGTTGTTTTATAAGTCTAATAACACGTATTAAAATTAAAAAAGAAATATGTGATTTCAAAATATTATGTAATAATATGGGATTACACGAAACATTGTTAAAAAAATGTATTTAAAAAGAAAATTCAAGTTTTTTTTCAATTCATTGGAGCGAATAACTCATACCAATGGTGTCATATGGAAAATCCATAGATTTTCCATTAATAATTTTTCTTTCAAGTTTCTATATCGATAAAAAATAGATAATGCATTAATACTTAAATTTAACATACATTTTAGATTCTAAGCGGAGTGATGAATGCATTGATTTTACAATGTTGTGTAATTTTTTTTTTTTTATATCTTTCATCACATTTTAGGGCAGTAAAAGTGCTTCAATTTTCTTCATCAGCATTTTTTCTAATTGGAAAGTGAATCTAGTTGGAACTTTGGAGGGTCAAAAGTAAAAAATTCTCCATAGTTTTCAAACACGTCGGGAAAAACAACAAAAAAAAAAAATAAAGAAAAACGGAAATTTTTACGCGAAGCCAATTTTCGACAAAATCAATTTTGTTTTTGGGTGTAACACCAAAAGTAATTACAGTAGATATATGAATTTTTTACCAACTGTTTATGTAAGCATTTTTTATACACCATAATATTTTCAAAATATTTTGACTTTTTTAAGCTATTTATAAGCATATTACATTTTTAGGTTTTTTTTTTATTACTGCCGATAAAAATTTTTTCAGTCGAATAAAAAACTTGAAAATGCAATACAATGTTCTTCATAACTTTTTGTAAGTAAAATTAAAAAAAAAGTTGAGCGTAAATCTCCAATAGCTTTTTATAAGCATTTAAAGTTAAAATTTCGGGAAAATACGTAAAAATCCCGAAATTTTGCAGTTTTTTTTATTAGGAAATTCATAAAAAATTTTCTATTTAAATCTATAATTTGAAAATTCAACACAAGGATCTCTATAAGTTTTTCTACCTTTCCAAAAAAAAAAAAATTACCGGAAAGTTAAAGTAATTTTTTATGAGCGTTTGAAGTTAGATATTGGATATTTACCCATTGTCTCCGTGAACAATTTTCTGATTTTGTTTTAATTCAAAAAGGAATAATCGTAGACATTTAAAAATATCACCAAATGTATTGATTACGATCTTCTCTTCACCAAAAGAATTTAAAATTATTTTGACAATTTTTGAGCTTATTGTTAGTTTAAGAAATTTTTGGTTTTTTCAATTTTTTTTTTCATTAAATATCGATAAAAAAATTCATTGGTTCAAATTTCTTGAAAATTTAATATACGATTCCTCATAAGTTGTTAAAACAGTAGATAAAATATAATAAAAATACATAGGCACAATTTTTTTTATAATGATTTAAATTTCAAATTTTGACCGAAATTTATCATTGAACATTTGCAAATTGTTTTGTGGTTAAAAATTTATAAAATGTTCAATTTTTATGACTAAGAATTAAAAATTCAGATAAAGGTTTTTTGTAAGTTGTTATAAATGCAAATTTAAAAATATTTAAGATATTAATGTACGCTTTTTTTATAAGCATTTAAAGTTCAAATTTTTATCGAATTTATCAAAACCGCGAATGTTTCCAAACTATGTTATAGTTAAAAATATATAAAATTATCAGTTTTTATAGCTAAGGATTGAAAATTTAAAATCAGGTTTTTCGAAAGTATTTAATAGTGTAACTAAAAAATCAATAAATATATTAAAAAAATAATTTTTTACAGACATTTTATGTTGAAATGTAGATGAAATAAGATATTTAAATGAAGAATAATGACGTTATTTATTTCGTTGTAATTGAAAAATATTTTTTGAGGGTTTTTGAAACTTTTCAAAACTTTTCACTTTTATATTATTATATATTATACACATAATTAATTTTTTCAAATGCAATGTTTTCTGCAAAAATAAATTCAACCCACTGTATTATTATCTATTAATAGTAATAAAAATAATTCTTTTTTCCACTCTTATAATATAATATAAGCATAAATGCCTCATTAACGCTCTATCAGTTAAAAACGTAAACATAATCCTTCATCTTATTAACTTTATATTCCAAACTCGTCTTCAAATTTAATAGTGTGACCTTTATTAATCTACACTTTTAGTGTTCATTATGTACAACAATAATTGTCTAGATGTGATAATAACCATCTTAAAATCTCAATAAATAAAAAAAATGAATTATTTTAATAGCAATAATATCTTAAAATAGGTACACTTAGATAATGTAGGCTGACAGACCGTCTTCGTTCAGAATCGTTTTTCGTATAGATTGATATATATATCATTGCATACAAATTTAACATATCCATGAAAGTGACTCACTCCAATATCTACTGTACAATAGACCGGTATCCACTTGACATTTTTTTAGTATTTTTTTAGTCTAATACTTTTATTAACTAAAATATTATATATTATCTTTATCCTGTTGAATCAGAAAACATTGAAAGTGTATAATGAATAAATTGTTATTTTTATTTTGTTAGTTGTATCTGACGAAACCATACAATAGGCGTATACGCAGGTCACTAATACTCCGCAACTACAATAAAGGGCCATATTTTCTAAAGAAACTAAATATATTTCATAAATTTGATAATTCTTTTTCAAAAAATAGCTTCAGAAATAGATATTATACAAGTTACAATTTGTAATAGACGAGTTTACCTAAATACAACAACATATTTTTTTCAGAGAAATGTACCAACAAATCGTCTGTTTGTTTACACGAATTTTCGTCATTTCGTTATTACACTTTTTTTTTTATTATAGAGAGGGAAAGGGCCCATTTGTTTTGTCTGCATGTACAAATAACAATATTAAGTTTGCGCACATCCCCGGACAAAACAACTGTGGGAGATCGGAGCTTAAAAAATAGGAAGAAATCATTTTACCCGACACAGGCATTAGCACTTAATTTTCCAAAATTTGTTTTTGTAGACGAGAACAGCCAACAGGCCTGGTCAAGGCTTGGCGAACCGCAGCCGTTTGTTGCGCGACGTTTATCGGCAAGACAATGGCATGCAGTTATATTTACGTATCGCGCGATTACGCTACAAGGACCTACGTCAACGCGAACGTCAGCTGCAAAGCCGAGCCGCAGGAACAAAGGCGGCCGTCATTCGCGATGACGCCGCTGCTGCGCAGTAGGCAGCGGCCAATGGGTCTTTACTCTTCAACTCTATAGTTAATACACTCTTAATTGTTATATCGTCACAGTTTCCGCGATGATCAGCTGAGGTGGCCGGCGCAGGTCCGGCAATCGCAGCGCCCGAAACGCTAACGGGTTTGGGCGGATTGGCCGCGATGGCGGGTCGTTTCGGACAACGGCCGATGGGCTACCCATTGGTCGTGTGTCGGTTGATAGACGTTTGTCCGCCCGGCCGCGGTGGACGTCCGCAGCCGAACACCGAGGGGGCCGCATGGTTGGTACGTCCGTCAGTCAGCTGACGCCCTCGCCCCGCACGGCCGTGTCGTCGAAAACAACAAACCCCGCGCCCCGTCGACCCGATGCTAACGACGTATATTGTCATTGTTATTTGTTACCAGTTTACCACTGTTACTGCGTTACCCTAAGCCCGTCTACTGCGTTTGGTCCGCTGCTGTTTGTTATCCGTTCCTCCGTCGCTCGTCACTAGTCGTCAGTCGATACAGACCGTTCTCGTTTGCCAGGTCGTCTAGCGTTTGTATTGTACCGTTTGTCCCGTTCCGCGGTACACAATGAAGTTCCAGTACAAAGAAGACAACGTTTTCGAGAAAAGGAAGACTGAGGGCGAGAAAATTCGGAAGAAGTACCCCGACAGAGTCCCGGTGAGATGGAGTTCGATGACGACGGCGGTTCGGTATTCCAAACATTTCTTCTGTTTTTGTCCTTTCCCCGCAGTATATTTTTGGCCATTGTCCACGATGTGACTCGTTTATTTATACTGAGGCAAAGGTCAATGTCGGGTTTCTCCTCATTGATTCCTCCGCCGCCGCCGCCGCCGTTGTTATTGTTTTTTGTTTTATTACGTTTTAATTTTATTTTACAGGTAATTGTGGAGAAGGCCCCGAAATCGCGTATCGGCGAGCTCGACAAGAAAAAGTACCTGGTACCCTCCGACCTGACAGTCGGCCAGTTCTACTTCCTCATCAGAAAGCGCGTTCACTTACGTCCCGAAGACGCCCTCTTCTTTTTCGTCAACAACGTCATTCCACCAACCAGTGCCACAATGGGATCATTGTATAATGTGAGTGTTTCCAAGGTCAATAATATTAAGTAACTTGATAACCATTTATTTATCAAATCGTTTTTTTTTTGCAGGATCATCGCGAAGAAGATTACTTCTTGTATATTGCATATAGCGATGAAAATGTCTATGGACGAGTGTAATTCACTTACGAAATGTCGGTTGGTTGTTTTTTCATCGTTCATTTAAAAATGCACTCCTTGAATACATAATGACCTAAAAAAAGTTATAAAATGTATTAAAAATTGGTTAATATAATATACATATTATATTCTATCAAAAAAAAAAATAATAATAATAATAATAATAGTAATATTATTGTTTATTATGTTTATAATATAAGCTTCTCATACATGGTGGTATAAAAGCTATTTTATATTGCAATTAATAAGTATGACATGTTTATGTATTGTTAGATACTTTGTAAATTATAATTTTGCTAAAATATTAACCTTTGTTTGATTCTTATTATTTTTATTAAGCTTACTATGACTTGTTTATAAGATATTTATAGCTAAATGTTTTTGTGTGCTAATTCTGTGTGTAAAAATATTTCAAATAATTTTGCCATTTCAGAAATAAATAGCATTACAAACATTTGGTCACTCATCCTGTATATACTTATAATTATTTTAAATAAATTCTTTATTATATATTAGTAATTATAATTGTGTATTTGTTTATTTAAGTATTTAACCATTCGTATAGTTTAAAAATAAAACTTAATAATCTAGCAAAAATATTATTTTTTTATGACTGTAATTATATTGGGGACATTTTAACTTTTAAGATTAGTAATTATTTATTATTTGTCCTTTAAAATTACAGTATTTAATAGGAGCAAATTAAATCATAAAAAATATATTCATAAATCATAAAAGCTAATAAATTAAAAACAGTTAATTTATCTATTTGTCATTTGTTGTTAATCAAAAAGAATATTAGTTTTTGAGGTTTTCTTGCTTTAATTAAATTTAACTCTTGGTACTGTATCTAAGTCTTCAATATAAATGTAATTAACCAATCATAAATTTGGATTTTAATTTTCAAGTAAAATTTGTTGTAACTAAATAAATTAATGTTTTGTTTCTGGGTATTACTAAGAGTATTTTCTTTTAAATTAATTGTTATCAGTTGAAATATTGATATATATTTGAGATCTGTTTTTCCAGAATTTATTAAACTTAACTCCAACCTCTCCCTAAGTGTCAAGGAAATGAATCCTTTTTATAGTTTTATGTGGCTATAAATTTCAAACCACTCCACAGTCATTGACGCACTAAATGCAGTAATATTAAACAATCAATCGGGTATATATAGTGAATTAAAAAAATTAAAAGTAAGTGTTCCAAAAAAAATTTATATTTTCAATTAAAAAATGTGAAGGTCACAACTTGTGATGATGTAAGCAATTATTTTATTTATAATAATTTCGTTGTTTTTACACTTTATCTTTGTTACGACTTATAACCAAGAATAGAGATCATAATTTTATTATTAGTAAATATTGATTAATGTTTATGTAATGATGCGGACGTATTTGGTAGGTATGTCAGTATGTCACCAGACAGATACAAGGCTCAAGGGTCTAGTGAGTGGTGGACAAAACTCAATCGATCATAATATAGATGTGGTATATTGTGTAGGTAAAAATAATAAATTATTGTGCAAAATATTTTCATGTCTATTGATTTGACAACTCATTTTGTCAACTCACCTGCCGCAGTGTCTCACACTCTCATCTGCGTATATGCGTATATTGACGTATGTGTGATTATTATTTTTTATCATCGTTGTTCGATAGTGGTGTATAAAAAAGGGAAATTTAAAGTCGTAATAGTTACATATTTTACGGATTTCTTCCACGACGATTCGGTCTCCTCCATGCTCACGTTATCATTATTGGTTAATGTTTTGTTGACTGCTGATCACATTGGTAATCGTGTGTGGGGTTTTTCGTTACTTTTTCTCCGTCACTAGCACTAAAAAGGTAAATTAAATTTTTTTTATCCGTTTCGATCTAAATAATTTTGTAGAAGTTTCCCTTGTTGCCGTGCATTTCAAATTTAATTTTTCACGTTTGTTTTGTAATTGCTTTTAGGACCAATCATGGGTCAAAGTGTAGTATTTAGGAGGCGGCTTTCGTACAACACCAAAAGTAACAGGAGGCGTATGTAAGTACAACATTATTTGTCTGTTCGAGGCTCTATTCGTTTTACTATTTTTCTTTAGTATTATTTTGTGTATATCATGTTTAATATAATGCTTGTTTCAGGGTACGTACTCCTGGTGGACGATTAGTCTATCAATACTTGAAAAAGCCAAAGCGTGTACCTAAGTGTGGTAACTGTAAAATCAAATTACACGGTATTAAGCCGGCTAGGGCCATTGAGAAAAGTCGTATGTGCAAGCGCAAGAAGACAGTAAAACGAGCATACGGTGGTGTTTTATGTCATAGTTGTGTCCGTGAAAAGTATGTATAGTAGTGCCCAGTTAAAATGTTTTGATTATTTTTTATTATTATGTTGGGTTATTAATTGATTTGAATAAAAGTTTCAGTTTTAATTTGGAAAGTTATACTCTTGCATTAGGTGCCATATAATATAGTTTAAAACAAGTTGGGTACCAATTTTTTGTTACTTAAGTTATTTGGTATAATTATTATGATGATAATATTTGAGTACTTAATTGAGTATTAGATTTTATTTTTAGGTATTAAAACTAACAATTCATTATAACAAAAGTGTTAATAAAATTAGAAGTATGTAAATATCCTAGTTAAAACTATTTAATAAAAAATTGTAGTTCATTGATATTCAATATATTATTTATTGATTATTCCATAATCTATCATTGATTTTTGAAATTGTATTTAACTCTAATAAGATATAACTTAATTGATCCTTTTATAACTTAGATATCTATCCAAAATGGTTTAAATAGCGGAATAAAACCAATGTTTATTTTCTATCAATCTTATAGTTGTCTATAATATAGAGTTATATTGATATTTCCCAGTTTTGGTACATTTTATCAAAATATAAAATAATAAATATTTTTCAAATTTATGCTTATTTTTAAAGCTTAAAAATAAGTAATGAATTTATCCTTCTATTTTGGCATTTGTTTTTGATATTGAAATCATGTTTTGTTTTTTGTTTTTAAATTATTATTTAAACTGTAGTACCTAGTAATTATATTAATTATTTAAATTAAATTATTTATATAGAGGATGTCTGCGCAATATATGATTTCTCTTTTTGACACATGTACAACATTTCCTATTCACGTAGATTTTTTTTATGAATACGGTTTATCTATGTTGCACTAGAATCAAAGAGAGAAAACAAACAGTGCGCCGACTTAGGGGAGTAAAGAAGGTTGCATCATAAAAGCATTAGTGATTTAATCGATACAAACTCCCTAAAGTGATGACAGCATTGAACACTCTTAGAACTATTAAGTTTTAATCTAAGGCTACATGTTGCTGTATATTTAATTGCTAAATCTTTTAAAAATTTTAATGTTCTATACTTAGTGAATAAATTCACTATATAATTTGTTAGTTATATTACATTTTATAAATGAGTTTTGTGTCTATGATAAGATGTTTTTAAACATATTGTAATAAAATACCAAAGAATTTTTTAACCATATTTCGAATATTGTACATTTCATGAATTTTTTATTGAAAATAATCTCAGCATTTCTAATTATTTTTTTTCGCAGCATTTTAATACTCATCTAATAACTATAACATCATACTCGGGTGGATGTTATTTTCACAGATTTCTCCAAATCATTTGATCGAGTTGATCATAAAATCCTAATTGAGGTTTGGAGTTGGATTTGGGGAACCCATTCTATCTTGGTTCAAATCTTATCTGATAGAGTCCAGTGTGTTAAAAATCTTAGGATGTAAGTTTAAAACTGTCTATGTTCTTTCGGCTGTTCTTCATGGGGGGGGGGGGGAGCATTTATACCCGTTGTTATTTTTATTATTGGTTAATGGTTTTAAATTGGTTATTTTAGATACTAAGTTCCTTACGCTTGCTGATGATTTGAAAATCTTCAAGAAAGTCGAGTCAGTAACTGATTGTGCTATTCTCCAGAAAGAACTTAATGCTCTTGTCTTCTGGTTTAATTCTATGGGGCTAAGCTTCAATGTAGAAAAATGTTAATCTATGTCCTTTTACTAGGGATAGAAATATCATTAACTACACGTAATTGATGAATGGTTCAAGTATTAATATTGTTACTAGGAAGAAAGACTGGTATTCTTTTTTGTCCTAATCTTGAATTTTATTATTATATTGAGGCTGTTTGTTGTCGTGCGTTTAAGATGCTTGGTTTTGTCATATGTACGTCATCAGAATTTAAGCTCTCTCTAGTTTAACCTCTTTTGGAATTTTCTTCTATTCTCTGGAACCCTTTTACAGCTGCTGACTCTTATTACATTGGGCGGGTTCTGAGGTGTTTTATTCTTCAATGTAATTTTTTTTAAAGATTCCTCATCCATAGTATGATTACAGGCCACTGACAAATGAACTCTGGTTTTTGTCTCTAGCAGATAGAAGCTTTAAAGCTAATTTTGGTGTTTTTACACAAGCTGATTGATGGACGTGTGAGTGCTCCCTCTCTTCTTTCTTTAGTACATTTTAAAGTTCCTTCTCACTCAACTAGATCCAATCCTTCTTTTGCTCCATTCTGCAACACCAACTATGGTAGAAATAATCCTATTTACCGTATGATGCGCATGGTTAACGAGTACCTAAGATTCTTTTAAAAATTTTTGATCAATAATAATACTATAATTTGTTTATTACCATTATTATCTTTTTTATTATTACTGTTTGTTATAATTCATTCATTATGTTGTTGCTTACTTTAATGTTTATATTGTATTATTCAAATTTATCTTATTATAAATTTTGTATTGTTCTATTGTATAGGACTCCAAGCCTGTTAATAAATAAATAAATAAAAGCAGCCATATGTATAATATTTGAGGAAGAAGCCCACTTCTTGTATTTTATTATTGGGGTCAAAAATATTATGGCTTGATCCTGTTTTAAGCTTTAATTTATTGTATTTTTAACATTTGTTTTATAAAGAATACTTTGATATTTTTTTTTTTGTGTCTTATATAATTAGTAATTATATACTAATATTTATGTTATAATACTAAAATTTTTCTCATTAAATCATAAACTGAGGGTGACACTGTGTTAGCATTGAATATGGATGATAGGTAGTAGAATATAGATTATACTAACTATTTATATTTTTTCTAGTTTTATAGGACAGAATAGCTATTTAATATTTGCACATATATAATTATTATTTGAGGGGTAGAAGATTAGCCATTTTTCCCACTTTGCTTACAGACACAATAAGTGAAATTATTTGTATGTTGTTACTTAAAAAAAAATATCACAACTAAGTCTACATCTATTTTATTTGGATGAAAAAACTTAACATTAATATTATGTTAAAGCTAAAATCTTATACAAATTAAAGTTGATTATATTTATTTATATTTTATTATTCTTATCTAGTTCATTTATTCTGAGCTTAAAAGTTGAAAAAAATATATAGTATATTATGACAGGTCAATTTATGCTTGTCTTGTTTTAAATGTCTTCCTTAATTTAAGTTTCCAAGTTAATATGTAATATTAAAATTATTATTCTATTAATAATATATTATCTTATGCTATTTATAATATCCATTTTTAAAACAAATATTTTGTTAAATGGGGGGGGGGGGCATGATTTTTTTCTAATTTAATTAATGAGTCATACAAAATATGCTATTCTATATTCATATATATATATATACACATCTTATAATAATGGTTTAATTGTATTATTAATGCATTTATTTTACAGGATCCTCAGAGCGTTTTTGGTTGAAGAACAGAAAATTGTTGTCAAAGTTTTACGATCCCAGAAGAATTCAACTAAGAACAAGCTGAAAACCTCTAAATGAGTAGTTTAACTTAATCAATTTTCAAAATAAATGTTAATTTTATAACAGACATATATTTTAATTTTTATCGATTGGTTATCACTATCCATCTATCAAACAGCTCAATTCCTATATACTATACTGATATTAAATGTCATTAAGCATAAATTATATAGAGATTCAAAAATAAAAATGAAAAACTAACTTGAGATAGTTAATTTATGTCAGTGTTAAGTTATACTGGTATAGTTAACAAACCATATATTTAACTAAAAGGTTTATAATCAATATGGAATAAAATATTAAATTAATTCAGTTAAAAAAGTTTATTAATTAGTTTTAATCTACTACCTAGGTCATTCAAAGACAAAGTGATTTTGCTATTTAATTTTATTAAATAAAAATTAAATATATTGTTTTAAATGTATCCTACTATTACTTTTTATCATTAGTATCTGTAGTGGTTTAGGCATATTATATGTTAGTTAACACATTAAGTGATGACTAAATTATTAATTCAAGGGATTTGTTAAAAATTATTGTATATACAGAGTGATTAAATGAAGAAAAAATTAGTTTTTTTACAATCATGTTATACCCAATATTAATTGACTTGATTTTAATTTAATGTTTAATTATAAAGGATACTTAATGTTATTAAGTTGATTAATAACTTAATTACTTAATTAACTAGTTAAATTTAAAAAAATTAATTTTTTAACTTCAGTTTAAAATTTCTATGATTTTGATGCTCACATTTAGTTATGGTGTGTTATTTATTGCATTAAACTTTTATGTGGGTAATCAAAAAAATTTTTTTTATCTTAGTGCTATTTCAATTAAAAATAAATATTTATGAACTGTTTTGGAACAATAATGTTACGTGAACCTATGTGTCTTTTATAATCTCTACAAAAAATATTTACAGTCATTATTTAGTTACAGTTAAATAGTGAATATTGTATTCATAGGCAAAACTATGAAGGTGCTCCAGCATAATTGTGTGTTTAAAGAAACATCATTTATTTTATACAATGTCTATAATTATTATTCGCAGCTTATATTTTATCATAGATTATAATAATTTATCAAATGGTGTATAATGTTATAATTTATATTCTCCGTCAGTCAGGACAAAACTGCATCATATGGAATATGTGTATATATAATACCTAGTACCATTGATTATAAATACTATAGAATACTTTGTATGCTCACTGCAATACAAAATATGCTGCGCAGAAATTATTACTGATTTGTGATTTACTGATTTGCGATAAGGTATTTTGTCTACAATAAAATTAAATATTATTTTCTCATTACTCGCTGCATTGTTGTTGTAGTATTTATAATCGTCTGTGTTGTTTATCTTTTTAAGCTAAATTTAAATGATATGATGATACATATTATTCGGTGTTCACCTATCAGTCCCAAATCCCAATGACTCGGCGGCCGGTATATCCTCGAAACTATGGACGGCCGACGTACGATCGCGATTATAACTTCGACATCTATTAACTAATTGTTGACGGGAGCATTTCATAATGGCAACATCCAATTTTTTGCAACGTGATTACCCAGCCAGTGAGCAATCTATAGTATTTATAATCAATGCTAGTACCTATATAGAGAGAAAGATATTTTGGATGAATAGTTTATAATTTATTACTTTATAAGTATTTAAAGTTTAAATGAGTGGAGCATGCAAGCAGGATACTGGATAGGTATAGGTACCCTGAAAAATGTTGAACCACTACTCCACTTTTCTACAATTTAAATAATTATTATTACCTATTTATGAATAAACTATGTCTAAATCTGATTGTCTAACCCACTACTAACTCATAATTTTTTAAAAATCAACTAAATATCTGAAAAATAATCCATGCCGGGTTGCATGAACAATCACTAAACATTTAACGAACCAATAGTGAGTTAACGGTCTCTTAAACATGATTTAGTGACCCATGATTGGTCTATTCAATTGTATAGAACCATTAAATTAATACATTTATCATGCAACCCGGCATTAGCCCTAAGACAGTATGACCCAAAGTTCAAACAGTTCAATAAAACAATCAGTTCAATTAAAAAAATATATATTGTGGATTAGTTTTAGTTTTTATTAACTTTTAATTTAAAGTAATTTTCTATTGGTTTAGTCAAGTTTTAAATGAGTAAAATAATTGTAAAAGGAATTTTAGGTGATTAATATCGAGTATAGATTTTGAGAAAATTTAAATTGAAGTAGGAATAGGTAATAAACGAGTAAATAAATATATATTACAATATTACAAAATTAGGTTACGAGTTTTAAAGTTAAAATTAAACTTTAAGTGCGATAAAAAGTTTAAGTACTTATTAAAGACTGTATTTATTAAATTACTAAGTTATTGAGTTAAATTTTTAAAAGAAAATTTAAGTCGTAAGAACAAACAACTAGTTTAAAAAGGAAAATTAAGTTTTAATCTAATGATATAAAAATTTAATTCTTTAAAAGTAAAATTATCATTTATCTTAATTTTGATTACATCATCACTTTATGTATCATCTTAAAAAAAAAAATACGAAATTCTTTAAAAAAACAGCGGAAAGTATTGATAATTATTGGAAAAAATTATTTTGATTATTTTGTTTTGTAATTCAGAGAATAGATGTAATAGAAATACTATGATATATTATACTATAATATTATAGTATCATAATACTATTATGATTTATATTATTATTATTCTTTAGGTGTAATTTAATCAAAATAATATTTTTCACTATTTTTGTATTTAAATATTAATTATAGCATGCCGTAGTATGCTGGAATACTCAATTTACGTTTACTATATCATAATTTTTACATGAAAATTGACAACACAGCCTTGTAGCTATATTGCCTACTCCAAACGCCGTGTTACTATGACATTAAAATAAAAATAATATTAACATAATACAATATGATATAGCAACGAATATCAAACAGCAAAGATAATTATTATTCATCTTGCACATGTGTAGTATGTATCTCGGTCAATATACAGGAAATATTTTTTTTTATAAAACGTACAGTAGACCAATATTAAACTGAACCAGAGAGTTGTAATTGTAGAAGTATGGAATATCATTGTTGCTGTAGTATGCTCGAACTAGGCAAAGAAAACAAATGTTGGGATTGTGCCTCCTTTAACGTTAGATTAATACAATAACATAAAATAAACTCAATTAATGGTAAGTATATGGACTTATAAATATACATCTTTATACAGTGCGCCAATGTGTTAAATATATTATAACTATTAGTTATTTTATTATCTTACAGAGTTACAACGTACATATATTTAAGTATTTATTATACAACAATAGGTAATCATAATATATTATACATAATATAAAAAAAACATATCAAATTATCAGTAAAACAGTTTTAACTTTTAAATTTAATGTGTAGTTACGATACCTATAACTTAATATGTCATTAAGGAGACTTGATACTAACTGTTTTTATGGGTTTAAATTTAGACAATTTTCTAAGTTTGTGAGTGTGTGCGTAGTAAGTGATCATTAGCGTGTGGGGGTGTGTAAATGTAATATAAATGAGGTAAACACGCACATGACATCACCAATCCGAAGTCGATGAGTAATATTATTTTTTACTAAAAAGTATTTACCTAATTTTGTTCAACCTACCGATACATCTGAAAATATATATCTATTTGTTACGAAGTTTACTTAAAATCGATCATTCCACTATTCTGATTTTTTTTTCGTATATGATGACTGTTTAAAAATTTTTCATTTTTTTTATTTTAAAATACAATTTAATAAAGAATTATGAGTTTAAATACAATAAGAAAATTTGAAAAAGTGGATGATTGATCTCAAGTGAACTTCATAAAAAATATCAATATGTATATAGATTTTTTTAACTCGTTAATGTCTATAGTCTTATCGGTGTGTGATGGTCAAGATATAATTAGGTATGGTTTAGTAAAAAAAAAACGGCCAGTATTGAATCGCCTTTATAAAATGTATGGATATACTATCTACACGTCAAAGTTGTCGTCCATCTGTCGATTACTTAACAGTGATTCCATTGCAGCGCTACGGAAGCCAGATGTCTTGTGGTGTCCAAGTTTGGTTCCCGAGTTGGTATCTTCAATAGCTTTTCTCAACTATTACAGTAATAATAATGTATTTTTGTATTTTTTTATGTTATTGATTCATGTAAAGAATTGTCGAAATTTGGAGAGTTTTAAATACTTACTTCTTTTAAGCCGACGACACCGACCAGACGACCTATGGCAGTGACGTAAGCGTGATTGACACCGACCAATGAAAACACCGAATGGACCTTGAGTAATGACGTCCTCTCGACCAACTGAAACGGAGCCGGATCAATGTGACAGGAACCAAAATCTAAAATCTTGTCCATTTCCGTTTGTTCCCATACACTTTGCTCTTCCGGTGACATGTCTATGACTCTCTCTTTGGGCTGCAATAAAATGAACAAACAAAACATTGAGTGAGTTATACTGAATTTCTACAACGACAATAAAGATTTTAAATATATTTTCATATATTATGTTGTAGGTACCAGTTGAACTTTTTTGGACACTTGTATGATTTGTGATGAACACCTATCCTTATCCGTAATATCTGTTAAGCTCTGCTGTTCCGGGTTTGCATCTCGAAGTGTAGCGGATTTGTGAAATATAGCTTCAAACGCTAGTCGTATGCTACAATTAACGTTGTAATTAAAATATAATACAGGAAAATTAAAAATTGTAATAAATAAAAACGTAAGTAGCAAAAATTGTATTTTATTGTAGTTAGACATCTAAAATGTCTAAAATGGCAATGTGTGTAATGTTAATTTTTGTATATAAAATGTAATAGTCGTTTTGTTCTACAATTGTTATATAATCGTTATTAATTACCGACTCTCTGCTCCAGTTATCGTAGAATACGGAGTCACAGACGGAGTCATCATTGGCGTTAGGTTATGCAGAGTGAACGAATTTGTCTTTTTTAAAATAGATTTTTTCGGATGTCCTTTCCACGAAGAACCGCATTGCACCTGAAATCATATTTTTTGTTGGGTATCAGGGTATCAACGGGATGGTCAAATCGATAAAATTTATATTACTTATGATGGGATTGCATTTATTATTAAAACAAAATTAATTATAATAGTATAATATATATTTAAACCATATTTAGTCGTCATAATATATTAATATGTACAGTAATATATTGTTAGAACAAAGTTGGTGACAATTATTTTATTTGTTCGTGTGTCGTGTGATAATATAGTAATATGCTTATTGTTTATGTAATCCTGGTATTGATATGGTTATAATTCAAAAATAAAGTTTTAGTGTGTTTAGTATGTAAAAGTTATTACATACCTTAATTATGGGATTTGTGGAAAGTGATTGAGAACTAATTGAATGCTTTCTTTGTAAAGTATCTGGTGCCGGCGTGACTTCGAATCTGGAAGGCCTCCTTTCTTTGTTTTCCCTTCTTTTTCTTTCTACTTCATCAAGTCTTTCTTGAGCTTCTTTTTGCCATTTAGCAACTACTTGCATCCGCCTTTCTTTTCCTACTTGTCTATCGATCAGTTTTATTAATTCAACCCGGGGCACCGACCCCAATAAAATCATCGAATCTAAAATAAAACATAACAATTATTTATAATTATAACCTATACTAGATTATGGTACTGCGATAATTTATAATGATAGTCTGATTTTACCTGGTTTGTCAACTAATGGGAATACTCTAAGAACCTTGTTTTCCCTTAAAACTTTTTTTAGGTCTCTGTAACTCATATTATACCAAATGTATTTGACATCTCTGACCATAAAATCTTCTACATACACACTGTAAATACCTATAAATAAAAGTTAAATGTTGTTAGGTAAATAGTTTCAATTACATAAAATAAATGTAAATAAATAATTGTACCCGATATCGACGGAAGAAGATCCGGCAAGTAGGGTAGATTCTTTATTAGTATAATACTGTCATATAGCGACGGTTGTAATAATACTGCTACAGCGTTTGATATTAACACGGCAATCTAATAAATTAATCATGAAGTTTAATCAGTTAATTACAGGTAATAGTAATAATTAATTCAACAATACAATTTTTAAAGATAAAATATACCATGACAGGTACAATGTGAGTGATCTGTCCTGTCATTTCGAAAGCAATTACAGACACTGATATGGAATGTGTAACAGCTCCGGCAAAAGCTGCTGCTCCGACTACGGCATAACCTCCTAAATATATATAATAATAATAATAATAATAATAATAATAATATAATAATAAATATATATTGTTTCAAATACATTATTGATACATAGCAAACCGTTAAATATTTTTTAATTTACGAATTGTTTTATTTTTCACCTGGTATAATAGGCGTGATGAATTTCCCGTGCCTAACGCCATATGGAAACCATAAGTGCATGAGTTCGCCAACTATTCGACCGAATGCGGCCCCGGTTTTGAACACTGGAATGAAACTACCGGATGGTATTGGAATGGTTGATGCTATTATAGAGAACACAAACTGAAAACAAACTTGCTTGAGTAACCGGAGGGAAACCATTACTAGTTGATATGTTAAAAATAATTATGTTTTTTTAACATTACATTATAAACTATGTAAGCCGATAAACATATGAAAACATTGGTGTTTTCTGTTCGCCAATGATTCATCATTTCTGCCTCCTCGATGGTGAACTCATTTTTTGTCCACGTGAAATTACTAAACAGTCCGGTTAACTGAAAAAAAAAACCAAAAAATTTATAAGATACGAAATTTAGCTTTTAACATGCTAGTACAATGGTTAAATTATTATTATTATTTATTATTATTGTTATTCGTTCTTACTTGGTCATGTACGCTAAGTTCACCAGCAATATATTTACCGGTGCCCAAAGGAAATGTGATTGTTAGCGTGAGAAACGTGATGAGACTCGGATATAAAAAACGGCTATAATAAAATTTACAAACGGGCAATTGTAATAATATAAAAAATGTTTTTCTATTTTGCACGTGAAATATCAAATGTTACAATACGGTCATGTGATGATACTCACTTACTTCTTCTGTAGGAAAGAGTTCATACTTTTACTTTGTCTCATAAACAATACGTATTGCCTGTGCGCCCAAACGTAACCAGCTCCGATAATTCCACAAACTACCCTACAACGTGGCATAATGTCGTTATGTTTTACACGCAAATTATATTATATGAGACGTATAAGGTACTTAGACGTAATATATACTGTAACGCCGAGCAGACGTGTGTAGACACTCACCCAAGTAAAGCGAAAACAGTCAACTCTTGAGGATCGAACGGATATTCCATAGTGAAATGTGTCGGGAAAAAAGCCTTTACGGTTTCTAAACAGGTTTACACATATATTATTGCATATGATAGCAGGCTCGTATACAGAAAAAAGTTAAGGAGAAGAGGAGGAGGTCATAACTAAAAAAATGAAATATTTTTATCGCTAATAAACAAAACATTGTTAGTTTATCGTTATGACATCATCATAAAAGTGTTGAACATTGATATTTATCAAAATAATGAAGGTTTATGTGAATAATGTTCATATGAATAATTTTTTGGAAATATTTGGGGGGGGGATTAACTCCTAAAACTACCACTGTATACGTGCCCTCGTGATAGTGATATTACGATCTATTATGATGATGGTATATAAACATATATATATATATTTATTTATATATATATATATACGACTCATAGTCATCGGTTCGATTCATAGCAAAGTGCAAAATATTTATGTGATTCTACGCAATCACCATTTTCCCATGCTGTCGTCCGATTGCGTCATCCGGTTTCCAACTAGGTCCCACTCCACTGGGAGTGAAGACCGCACATGTCTCCTTTTGGAGAAGGGGTTAGTGTCATGCATATAGTGATATATACATAGACAAATAGATCACACGATCTCCCTACTACCCCCCTGTGATAAGCATTGGCGAAGACCTCGAGGTCGTTTCAATGAATATTGGAAAATATATATATATTGTAGATAAGGGATGTTCAAGGAGGGGAACATAATGGGGCACTTGCCTTTCTTGGAAAAATAATATGAACCTATAATTTAATAAATACTAGCATATTATTACCTAATGATTTATACGGTATAATAAAAAATGTCTGTTAGGATATGAGATAAGTATAAAAATACACGAATGTTATCGTATTAAAGACACATCTAAGGTACTTGAACTTGATCGCTGATAATTTGTGGTAAATCCATAAACATTCAATACTATAGATATTTTATCAGACACTTAATGTTCTGGTTTCTAATAAACATGTAATTAGGATTTATGAATTAACAGCTAATTATAAAATGCACGCACCTTCGTTGAGTTCAATACATTCGTTGAGTAGATACTTTGAGAAAAGTAAAACCATGGTTCTGATTGATAACAGGTGAAGATCGTTTAAATGGTTTGGATATGATGAGCGTTCATCATGAAAGGGTGAACTTGAACAAGGAAAGTTTCATTCAAGATGTCATTAATATTTTCGGAATGAAACGAAGAAATTTGTAGTTCTTATTACCGTACCGAATAAAAAAACATTTAATTATACATATTTTTCCTGTTATGTTTCCTGTACTTATTAAAATGTATTTTAATCAATTATTATACACTGACAAAAATATCAATTATGTAAATAATATCATGTATAATTAATATATTTTTATGTTGAAATAATTTTAAATTTAAGAATTATTTTTATATTCTTCCCCCCTCTCCCCCCCCTAAAGAATTTACCTATGGGTGCCCATAGGGATGTTAAACTCTTGCTGCGGGATAGCTCATGGTATGTACGCACCGGCTTTGTTGAACCATACGGCCAGCAATCGGAACACGGTTGCGCTGCAGACGGCCGAAAAGAAACCTCTCCAGTAGTTTCTCACGGCGAAGTACACGGTCGTTACTTCGATGCTGAAGAGCACACCGCCAATGGGAGCCCCGAAACAGCTAGCCACTCCGACTGCACATGCCGCAGCCAGCATTTCAGTGTTCCGAGATTCGTTTTCGTATATTCCTTTGAACGAGGTGATTACTTTCGTTAAAAGCGTGGCCGTTATGCTGGCAATGTGCACGAACGGGCCCTGAAATTTGTTGCAAGTCCTATAGTTTACCGGTATGGTACCAGCCCAGTGGCGTGTTCAGCAGAGTTATTTTCATATAAAGTATATTGTAACAATTGTTACATTCTATATATAATCATATAAATTATACACAAATACACACACTTGACATTTTTCGGCTTCGTCCAAATTATGCTAAGATATTATTAAATTGATATACGACATAAACCTATAGTTGGACATTCACCATTTATACACGAGCGAACACAAAAATACTATAATTCACAGCCATTTTCCAAAATACAGTAATGTAATAACTATAAAATATATTAGCAATTTTAGAGTTGAAATTAAATGTGTCTTTTTAATTTTTTATTGTTAAAAACCTATTGCATTAGAGTTCCAACCCGCAAGTATGGAAAACTTATTCATAAGAAATAGAAATTTTTATCTGGGTAATTAATATAGTAATACCATAATGAATTAAATTCCCGATCACGTTATAATATTTATACACCTATCGAGCGAGAATCTTGGATGTAAATTAATTTGATTTTCAATAGCCAAGTTTATAGCTAGGTATCAACTACTAACCATAGTTCATGCAGTGTGACATCATGCACATACAAGAAGGCGGGGGGTACTAACTACTCACCATGACAAGTAATAATAATAATATCTAAATATGTTAAAGTTTATAGTACCTACATCGTACATATTATATGGTTGTTTTAATTTGGTCGAATTTAAATATAATATTCAATATAATATACGAATACTAATTTTTTTTCGGTAATCCATTTTATGCATTACGCAAGGTTAGGTTGCTTGTCTTTGTTGAAAACCCACACACAAGATAAGACCAAGAGAGTATATGGCACATTGACACATACAAGGTGTTTCTGAAATGGATTAGGACACAAGCATATGCGTATTCACTGTGATGGCCTAAAGTAGATTTTTTTGAAATTTTTATTCTATCTCCAAAATCTTGGTTTATTCAATTTATTTTTAGGACGTTATCTTAAAAGTAAAAATAAACACTTTAGTTGTATTTTTTGCAAAATTCTCATATGAATCGAGGCGTCACACCGTTTTTGCGCTTGTCGCGCGTTTTTCACGCTCGAGTCGCCGACTAAAAAAAAGTCGTGTGATACATCAATTCGTATGAGAACACTTCAATATAAACAGTGGTGATAGTTGTTTCTTATCAGTTAACACACAAGAATAATTAAAACAGTTTTAACATTGTAAAAAATCGTAGTTAAATACACTTTAATTTTAAAATCAATTTTTATTTATAAAAGTTGTTCAATGTGACCCCCGTTAACTTCGATGCACTTTTCCATACGACGATGTAATGAACTCCAAATTTTTTTTAACAAATTTGGTGTTTGACCAATGATATCAGCTACATTATTAATTCTCATCAAAAGTAAGTGTACTCCATAGTTCAAAATTTAAATAAAAAAACTTTTAAACCTTGATACAAATTTAAAATGTTATTCAATGGCAAGTATTGGACTGAGTTATGATCAAAGCAACTAATGTTCTTATTAAGAAGTGCGGTCAATTCAATATTAACGATAAAAGTATAAT
>JACXSJ010003308.1:0-10509 GCA_014851325.1 Pentalonia nigronervosa
CGTAAATAATATTTAGTAAAGAGTCAATTTATAATAATTCTATAACACCATGTTTATTATTATAACAAATAACAGATATCAGCTTGTGTTTATTTTCGACTTCACAAAATGTAAAAATAACTATATAACCCGTATATTAATGGTATCTAATCGTATCAGGGAATTATATCACATATTAATCAATAATATATAATTATTGAGAGGTGTGCTACCTTTGAAGTGGCCACCCTTACATTATTATAGTCAAAAAATTTATAAAATAATAACCTATTAAATGAATTATTTTAAATAATGTTTTTGAAATTTATTTAATATTAGTAGATATGTAAATGTTGGCATAAAAAAAACACAGTGACCACATTACCTACACTGAACGGGTTGTTGAAAATATATTATTAGGCTTATAGAAGATTTATTTTGATTAAAATAACATGGAATATTATTATAATATCCATTTAATTTACTAAAAATATTTTGAATAACAATTTATTGCATAGAAACTGTGAATAAAAAAACCCTGAGAGAAGAAAAATGAATATCCAGAATTAGTGTTCAGGGATGTCTTGTTCACACATAATACGAGGCATGTTCGAAAATTAAGGACCGTTCTCTTATATTTCAAAATCGATAAACCTTAACACGTTGAAACTTGTGCATATCCGTACGTGCACTACTCGTGCAATTATTTCAGGCGTTGTTTTGATTCAGTAGTAATTTTCCTATTTGCGTGTATAGTAGACCATTTCCGCGATAATCGTTGCTCCCGCCAGCTGTGAAGTTCGCGCTGTAATAAGATTTTTGTGTGCAAAAGTATCTTCAGCTGCTGAAATTCATCGAGAGTTATGTCTAGTTTATGGACCCACTATAATGAATAAAGGAAAGGTTAGACAATGGTGTCATGATTTCAAAAATGGACGAACAATTGTTCATGACAAAGCACGTACATGAGATATTGACACAAAACCTCTATGATTACCCCTATATAAAAATTACCCCTAGGACGTTATAGTTCTATAACGTTTCTAGTTAATAATAATATTATATAAACATATTTTCTGTGAATTAGCAATTAAAACATTACTTATAACTACTTAATACTATACAGTATATATTATGTTATGTATTAAACCTTCTTGTTATTTACATTATTTTAATAAAATAACATAAATAGCATTTGATTTTTCAAACAATTATTATTTTTTTTTATATAAAAAATAAGTCATAAAAATCGAAATATAATTTTAAATCAATGAAATTTATATTGGGAAAAATAAATAAATTAACATGACTTTAAAATAAATTAGCTCGTTAAGTTAGAAGTTACTTACCAAATTATTTTGACCAATTATCCTAAATTTTACATATTATGTGTGTATTCGAAAATATAATTAAATTAATAAAAACATTCATTAATAATAATTGTAAATTAATTGCTTATTGCAGATCGGTGCACGTACATGATATATTGACACATTGTGGTTGGATTTCCGTCGGTCGAGCAAGACATTACCGAAAGCAAAAAATTTCAAATTCATTGAATTATACGATTACTCCTTTATTGAATAACACATAGTAGCTTATACTTAATTAACTACACCACTTATAACACGTTTTCTGACATTTATATGAAAAATTGAAAGATATGTAATTTAGAAATTACATTCTATCTATATACTAATTTATTGTACTTATTTATGGCTAATTTAATATATTATTAATAAAAATATTTAGTAAATAAAATATATATCTGTTAGTAATGATTATTATTATGTTGATTTGATAACTTAAAAACTGGAAAAATTTGGTCATAATATAGAATCATAATTAAGATTGATTTTAAGGATCAACAAATTATTTACCTACTAGAATCTTACAAAAGAATCCAAACATTTCATTTATTTATTTGCAGATTTAAATTTATTTTTTTTTTTAAGCATTTGAAATTTACATTTTACTAAATTTTAACAAAATCATGAAAATTTGCAAATAATCTACTATTTAAATTGTTAAATGTTTGTAGCCAAGGATTAAAAATTTAATGACTGATGGCATTTTAGACACTAATCAGTGGATATAATTATTTATAATATGTATACGTAATATTGTAATAAGTATAAGGTATAACAATAACTAATGACTAATTGTTTATTTGTATAAACTAATATGTATAAAACAATGGATATAGATATCACAAATATCATAAAAATAATTAGTTGTAAAATTCATCAAATTTAATTTGAATATCCTATTTATTAAATTTTACAAATACTTATAAAACCTCTGTGCACTACTACTTGTGAAAGATCATTGAATTCAAATTTAACACATCCGTTATACTATTACAGTGACCCACACGAGTACACGACACCTAATGTACAGCAGAGCGGTACCCATAAGCACAACTATATAGATCTAAATTTTAGGGGTTTTTTATATAATGTATTTCTATTTTAATAACTCAGTAATGCATACTAATTTTGTTTTTATTTTGTTTGCATCATGCCTCTCAATATTTGAAATAAACATTTAAGTAAACTGTAGCTCTAACACACATGTACTCAACCAATTTTTAATTTGTTGTATACTCGAAAAACTAAGTTTACGTGTTGCAGAATTTATTGGAATTGTAATTGAAACTTGTTTAAGTTAGGAAAATCCTCATTTTTTTCTTTTCCTTTCTCACAATTTTTTTTGGTGTTTTATAACATAGACTTGGGGGTGCTTAATTAAAGCTTGGTGATGGTTCAGTACCTACTTAGTTGCACCAATGACAGTACTCATTTGCTCATCTTTTTATTAATGTTGTGAATTGAATACACATAAAACCTATTCAATGAGCTTCCACTGAAAATTTACCTTGAAATACTTATGCAATTTAATTTATAAAAAAGCAAAATAGTTAAAAAAAAAAAAAAAAACAAAACAAAAAGGATTATTATACATTATAGAATATTTTTTTTTCAATCTTGCATAAATAAATAAACTATCAATATATTCAAAAAAAATATTAAATAGATGCTATCTAGTTACTACTGTTCATATTATTTATGATAAATTATCATTGCCATTATCAACTATCAATACTTATATTTAAAAATTGTATCGACTTAAAATTAATTTTAAATGTTTGAGTTCTAAACGTGCAGATCAAATGTAATTTTATTTTCATAGATTGTATAATATTTATAATGTAATGCATCTTGGAATCTGGATCATCTATATTGCACTTTAAAGGACTAATAAAACATTTGTATACACTGTTATACATAGCTTTATTGATCAAAAGAAATGTAAATAAGTAAACAAAATATAAAGCATAGATAAACAGGTAAGTAATTGTATTATATAAATAAGTACATGCATTTTCTTAAAATTATTTACAAAACAATAAAGTTAATTTATTTTTAATCTCAATTAACTTCCATTGTCAAAATCAACAAAATATGTATTCAAATTAATTTTACTCCTAATAACGAATAAATACAAATTAATAACAAAAAATAAATAAAAAAATATTACTTGCATAATATTATGGTTGTTAAGATATACATTTAACTTTTAGATAAATATAAAAGAAAAGTATATTTTCTTTTTACGAAAATTTGAATCTAAATTGATCAGGTTGTAAAACATTTGATTTCATAGGTTGTGTATAATCATTTGATGCTTTGGATGTAGTTCTGTTCATAGTTATATTTTTATTATTATTCTTTTTCTTAAGCGTTTCACTTTGAGAAGGTTGAATCATACAATTTCCTAAAAAGTTTATACAAACCTGTTATATTATACATCTAATTGTAATTTTATAAAAATTGTGGTCTTAATTTTAAATTGTTTGGTTTCACAATATAATATAATTAATCCATGGTTATAAAATAAGAATCATTAAGTAATAATTTGTTTCGACACTTAAAGTAATTTGTTTACTTTTTATTTAAAACTTTTAAGATTAGTTAACTATTTTATTATTTTTACAATGTAGTGATATTCCATAATTAAAAAAAGAAATTATTTTATTTTACTGAAAAATATAATTTAAAATTTCAATGAAATATTAAGAAATAAAAATACTTTACTATTTATGCATTGTAAAGTATTTGAATAAATGTATTTAAATACTTTTATACATTATTTTACATTTTATACTTTACTTTTCGACTTGTGAACCATCAATTTTTTTGTTTAAATGTCCGCAATCCATATTAAGAAAATAATAAGATGAAAATAGCTCAATCTACCATTGTAAATGTACTGTTATAATTATTATAATAATTGAATAAATAAAAATTTTGATTCATGTTTAGGAAATATTTTATTTTTATTATTGATAATATAAAATATGTGATAAAGAAGACCTATTGCGACCCATTTTTAAAGTTTATGAGACCCGAAATTGGGTTGCGACCCACCGGTTGAATATTAATGTTTTATAGAATACCTTTAAAATTGAATATTTAAAAAGTATATTTAATACTATCTAGGATAAATTTGTATTTGAAAAAAAAAATCAAATACTTTTAATCAAATTCTTATTATTGTCTTTGTTTCATTAAATTATATTTTACAATTTTTCCAGTCGGAATCATTGAATTTCTGTAATTTCATACTTGACATAACCTTTTAAAACAAACGAGAAAGGAAAATACTGTTGTTGGTTATTTTTGTTGAAGCCTATATTAATGTATTACAATATGAATTGAAAACTACAAATTAATGGCTATGGGATATGGGTTTTGTGGTATGCATTTGTCATATTATATAAATGTTAATATATATAATTATTAATTGAAGGAAAAAATATAAAAATTAATTAATGAAAATATATTACAAAAACCTAAAACAGACGGGATTCTACCAATTTATACAAGTTTAAGTTTATAAGTTTATTCATTGATTAAGATGTTTTCCTGAACATTAAATGTTATACTACATTTTATGCTACTACTAATTATACTATTGTAACAAACTAATGCCAAAAATGTTATCATAGAGACATTGTAAAAAATAAGTATTTATAATAAAGTAAAAAAAATATGTTTAGATAAGTGTTTGTATTTGTTCTTAAATACTTATTGACAAAAATACTTGAAATACTTTTTAAGTAAATGAATTTGTATCTCTATTTAAATACAAATAAAAATTATCTTTCTTCAAGATTGCTAATTATTCATGACTAACCAGATTTTTGTGGTGTTTCTAATCCTTGGAAATTTAATTCAGGAGTTACATTTAAGTTACCTGTAATTTTGTAAAAATTTGTTTTTTTTATATTTTAAATTACATTTAAATAAACAATAAATACAGTAATAACTTACTATTAAAAGAGTTTGAAAAATTGAATTGTATATTATCTGGATATTGACTAATATCATCAAAATGTTCAAATGATTCAGATAAGTCTAACTCCTGAAAAAAAATGACTTTAGTCGTTGAAAAATTAATTAATTAACTTACATACACAGAAACTACTGTTTGCGCTATTTTGAGATAACGGTTCTGAGCTAAAGTTCCAAAATGCATCTATTAAAATACAAAAATATGAAATTTATTATTATATAATAAATTTATTCAATTTGACCTATTTTTTTCAATGCATAACAACTAATAGATAATTGATTAAAAAGATACATAATTGAATTATTATTGGTAAATTACTTTTAAATTAAAATATAATAACTTCAGTTGGATTGCACAGTCAAACATTTTAAAATCTCAACCATATAATTATTTAAAAATACAGTATCTTAATTCAACATTATTTTTGTTAAAAATTACCTTGTTTTAGTTGTAAATATAAAATAATTAAATAAACATTTTAATGTAGCATATTGCATACTAAAGCTTATCAGTTATATGTTATTGAATAAATTTCATAGGACATATTTAATATACAAAAAAATGGACTTATAGTATGAAAAACAAGATTATTTATACAGACCAGACAATCCTCCGTTTTGTTCAAGAGATATATTTTCATTAAATTGTGAAAAATCATCAAATATGTTAGCAGTATCATGATCAATATTTTTTAAATTTGGCTGCTCAATAGATTTTAAAGAATTTAATTTCTGTAAATGGTCTTTATCAATCAGACTACTGTTTTTATTATAATGGTTATAACTGTTCATTGATGAGCTTGATGCTTTAACTTTTTCTTGGTTAAAATTGTTATCCATATGAATATTCTGAAAAGAAAAAATTAAGACATATCAATAATTCAAAAACTAGAATACACAATTAAGATATTAAACAAAAAAAATTCTTAATTTTTGTATTAGTCTTTTGAGAAACTAAGCTTGTTCAAAAAAGTGGAATCACATTTTAGATTCTTATATAGATCTATAAATTTTAACAGTATCTCAACTTGGCTATTATTAAAAATAGTTTTTAATAGCGATGCCAATTGTATTGTAGAAATCAATGAATCCTAATAAATCCAGTACATCCTTTTTAATTTTTCAAAAATTTTGGATTTTTATACAAATTGTCTTTCATAAATGGCTGATTCATAAGAATAAACACAATTTTTAAATGTTTATATTATTTTTTTCACTATATCTACCCATATGCTATATACCTTTCTTTCGCAATATCAAATATGCATACGATACTTGTATTTACAATTTTGAATTTAAAAAAATATTTTTTATAAATCTAAAATGAACAAACAAATAGCTTGGTAGAAGTTGCTCTAGTTTATTCTTTTTTGCTATGTTTTATAACAATATCATTACTAATTACCAATAAAATTAGTATTAGACATCTTAGTTATTCAAATTAAAAATACCTTATTTGACTTCATTTTACTAGGTTGAATAATTTTTGAATTCATTACATTTTTATCTTGTACTGGAGTATATGGTTTTTTAAATTCAACGTCTGAAGGTACATAAATAGTCTTACGTTTATTAATATGGGAATCTAGATCACCATTATTCATATGTTTTTCTTTGTTTTCAAAATACATGTTTTTTGATTCTAATTCATCAATTTTTGTAAATTGAACGGTACTCTCTTCCACATTAAGAATATTTTTTAATTGTGCTGAATTATTATTTATGTTTATATTTGTTTCTACTATAAATGTATCAAAGTTTTTGAAAGTATCTACATTTTCATTACTTGTTTCCTGTGATATCTTATCTTCAACAGGTGAATTAAAAGTCACATTTTTTTTTGGTTTATTACTTAATTTTGAATCTTTGATATTCATATCATTGTTATCATAAGTAACATTGGCGTGATCATAATTACTGGAATAACTTATGTGAGGTTTAAGATTTTGGTTTAATGAAGAAAGTTCCATATCAAAAATGTTGGATTCAAATTTGCTAGGAGTATATAACCAAAACGATACTTTATTAGTTTTCTAAAAAAATATAATACTATTAGCATAATAATCATTAGTTTTAGTAAATATTTGTTTTTACTTTTTTTTGGGATTCAAGTAGTGCCTTTTTTATAGAAAATTTCTCATTATATTCTATATTGAGTTCCCTATAATAAATTATAACATTGAATAATAATTAATTTATAATAGGTATATCTACACCAACTGTATATCTAAAATAATCATTAATTCATTTCAAAATGTAATAAAAAAAAAAAACCAACTATTTACCTTAATAGGGTTTTGCAGTTTTCTTCTCTTTTATTTAAAGATAGCATTTCTACATAAACTTTGGCATATTGTAGAATAATATGATTCCGTTTCTCATCTGGAACAATATAATTTCAATGAGTATAACAATTAGTTTTAAAATAATATAAACAATTATTAGTACTTTCTACTTGGCTATATTTGGATTAAAATAAAAAACTTAATCTATTTCCAGAAGAAATAAATAATTAATAGTTAATTGTTTTGACTGTAAAAATGCAATGTAATTACCATTTTCTTTTGTAGCTTTGTGGATCTTTTCAACTAAATTTTGTAGATTTAGAAGCAACTCTTCATATTCTAATTTTGTGTTTTCTAGTTCAGAGTCAGCAATTTTTAATAATTTAACTTCAGGTATATTATTTAGTCGTTCCTAAACAGTTAATTAAATTTTTATTTTCTATTGATAGAAACTTGAATCTTTAATAGATTTCATTTTAATTAGAACATATTTTGTAAATTTATTTCTAAATTTTTTTGATACTTATACAAAACTTTTTAATTGATTTGTTTTTATAAATCAATTAGATAATTAGATATACTTTGTAGAATGTTTATAAATTATACATTTTTACGTTGTTTATTTATAAAACATTTATTATTATTAGAAATTATAGCTAAACATGTTTCATATTATTATTATAAAATATAATTGTTAAAAATGCATTATTATTATAAAATATAATTGTTAAAAATGCATTATTATTATAAAATATAATTGTTAAAAATGCATTATTATTTTTTGTTAAAAAAATATTTCATGTTAAAGTTGATGAAATTGTAATTGTATTTTGGTATTTTATATAGTTTTTAGGACAAATAAATTGGCTGAATCTAAATAAACTATTTGTTTAAGCTTTTGACAAAATTGCGATTGTTATTAGTTTTTAAACCTACAAGTCCAATAAACTATTGTTTGTATAAAATATTAATAAAAATTAAATTTCAAACCTCTTCTTTTTGCCACAATTCCATTCTTATAAATAACTGTAATTCATATTCACATTTTGATTTATTTACTGTAATTTTTTTCTTTTCATGTTGGATTTTTAGATGAGCTAATGTTTCGTTAAGAGACATGAGAATGTTGTCAATACTAAAAAATAAAATTGAACAACAAAATAAAAATAAAATTATAAACTCGTATTCTTAAGTTGATTTTACAATTTTCTATGCAGAATTTTTTAAACTTTAAAATAAAAATATTTTAAACCTAATTTAAATAACATAGGTATCATCAAATTATATTTAAATATATATATTTTTGTACTATTATGCTATGAAGTACCTCACTATATTTTCTCGAACTTCATTTATTCTTGATTTAGTATCATCCAGTTGTTTTTCAATCCATTCATTCTCTAATGTGACTTGTTTCATAGAATTATTGATCTCTTCAATACTTTTTACTTTTACTAAAACATATAATTTGATTAAGTAAAAACTGTGTACAATTGATTGTAGGTATGTCAGTAACTTTATCGTTTATTATCAAAAAATTATAAATGTATAGGAAACTTTGGATTACCAAGAGTTTGCATTGCTAGACTGCTAAAAGTTAACTGAATTAGAGAGATTTATAAAAAGTAAATATGTATGTATACAATGTATAATTATTATATCATATAGGTACAAAATTATATATAAATTTAAATAAAACACATTTTCTCAGATAAAAATAAAGATTTTTTTTTTTGGACAATTTGTATGGATTAATCGTATACAAAACTGTTTAAGTACAAAGTGACATTTTAATTTGGATAGAAATCAAATTAAGTTTTAAATTAAATTAGTAGGTAAGTATAATTGTATAAATTATAATGCATATTATCTATAGTTTAAAATGTCTAATTGCTTATTTTATAACTTAAAACTTATAAGTTATAATATATAAATATTATATATTATATTAATATGTCTATTCTATCAATATTATTTAATCACATAAAAAATGAAATTAATTTTAATCTAAGAATTAATTTACTTTTTAAGAGATTAATCAAAATTTTAACTATAATTAGGTAATTAAAATACTCACAACGACACTTTTCTTCAATTCTCCACAGTTCGATACTACTTTCATGAAAAGTCAAATTAAATTTGATCAAGTCATCCATACTTGAATTATTTTCATCATTACCTGACATTTTTATCTGAATTGACTGAATTTGAAAATAAAATTAACAGAGGATATAAATATATACAATGTGGAGTAAACAATATTAAATCATTCAAAGATAAATGGTGAAATAATGAATGGGTAATGTACTTAACTAGAGTTTGAGTACCTACTTACCTACTTAACTACTTACGACGATCTTACTATAAAAATGTACGAATTGTTCGTTATTTGTTTTTATTTCTGTAGATACCAATAAGTCAACAGCTTTAGCTACTCACTAGCTGGCTGTTATTGTTGTTTTCCGCTCCTGATATTTTGTCGTTGAATCGTTAAATGCTAAAAATGTTGTAGCTAAAAAAAAATAGTTTTTATAAAAAAAGCAATAAAGAAATTGTGGCGCTTTCATGTTTTCACACCGATTACCGGTCAGTGACCGTGGTATAGGTATAAGATAGATATAACCAGGTTGGGTGATACAATATTTGTTCTGTGGTGTAGGCTGGGTTTACAGCAGCTATAGGCGACTTCACACCGCAGCGTGAACGGTAAACTGTGATTTACGGCAAAAAAATTCTGTGGTGTGAATGGCTGAATCTAGCGGTCAGTAAGCGGTATACTACAATGTTACGACCGTAGTTATATTTCATATACCAGAGAATCCAATCCTACTCGTGGTATACCATGTTATACTAGTTTCCACTTACCGTTTAATTACATCAATGTGAAC
>JACXSJ010003308.1:10609-26283 GCA_014851325.1 Pentalonia nigronervosa
TGTCGAATCTCGAATGACAACAATTGAACAATATCAATATATCATGGCTAAAATGCTAAATAGTAAATACATGGCTTAAATATACAAGGTTATTGCAGTAGTACCCTCACTATATCGTTTTATCTTGTTATAGTTTTTCGATAGTCCGATAGTCCGATAGTTTTTCGATAGTTTTATAAAACAACCGAGTAATTAGATAATTTAAACTATCGAGTACTTCGATAGTTTTCACTGGTTGTGCCCATCACTAGTAAACACTTGAATCACTTCTTCACATCAAAATAAAAAGTTAATCAAAATATTTTTTTCCGGAAATCACGGTGTAGTACTGTAGTGTGAAGTTGCCATACGTCGTTTGTCGTGTCGTGCGTGGACGTGGCGACTATAGTTACGACTGGTAACCATTATATTGGTTTGAAAGTTGAGCTGTAGTCAATTCTAGGTATATTCGGCTACAAGATACTAAAAAAAGTAACGTCCAATCGTAATGCGATTTGATTGACACTACACACGACGTAGCTGCTGTAAATCCGGCTCAAAGGTATAAGTTGCAGAGATAAGGAAGGATAGGGACATCACTCTAGCCCTGCAACCACAGGACAAATTGGCACAATGTGCATTGCACACTGCACAAATGCACAGATTGTAACAATATTGAAAAACGTCCAGAGAAAAACCGCGAGGTCAAACTGCCACCAGTAGCACCTCTGTCGTTTGCGTATTAACTGGTAAGTGACGTCTTGTTAATAACTAAACTTTGTCCAGCAAGAGAACGCGCCCATTTTGCGTATCCCCTCGCGTCACCCTGCCAAAGAAACAGGTTCTCCCATGATAGGCTGCGACTTATTGATGAGGAGAAGAACCGATTTTTGTAGGTCCGGTGCGCGTTCTCTCGCTGGACAGAGTATAATACGCTTAACTGTTTACTGTTCACAATTAATACCAGTGGCGCCTAACTAAAATTTAGCAGGAAAAACTACTACCTATTTGGATAACCTAGCCAGAGTTATAAAATAAATATAAAAATGCGTGGAGTAGTGGCGTGCATAGGTGGAGGAAACCTTGCGCCAGGGCACATAATACAATGCGTTTCCTTTTAAAGGTAACACGAAATATTTCAGTCCAGTGATTTCGGATTAATATGAGGTTTTCAATTTTTTAGTTCTTTCAGTGTACTGATGCGCAATATAACTTTTTGAATGGCAACAGGTGTTTTAATGCCAAATTTGGATAGACCAATTTTTTTTTAGTAATTTAGACCTTTTAACTATAGCTCTAAAACTAAAATTAACTGAATGACAATCAGTAAATGTTTTAATTTAAATCATTTGAATTTGTAAGATTACTGATAGGTATTGGTATAAATTAATTTTTTAAATAAATAATAGAAATTGCAATTAATATTGTCTCAATTGTTTACACTTTTTCTAGTATATAGCACACAATTTGAGGTAAACGTATACTTCAAATCAAATAAAGTCTTAAAAATAATTTATTTAAATACCTAAAAACATACGAGTGGAAAAAAATAAACGGAATCGCACGGAAATAAATTTGTGAAATTATAGGAAATTCGTTGAAAATTCAAAGATTTAAATTAAAACATTTACTGGTTGTTATTCAGTCGATTTTGGTTTTAAAGGTATAATAGCCATAGATATTTAGGGATATAGATATTATAAACTATAAATACAATTAATATTAAAAAAAATAAATTGCTTTTAAGTATTTGAAAATTATTTGAAATACATTGGATTAATAAATATGTATTTAAATATTATAAAATATATTATATATAATACTATATATATTTAATATTTTTTTCAAAGATTTTTTGTTCATTTACTCAAATACTTTCTAAAAGCTTTTTTTTCAATTTTGGTTGCAAAACTATAAATTTTCAAAAGCAACGATAAATCATAAATTTATAATATACAATTATAATGGTTTTGAGACGAATTCGGTTGAAACCGTAATGAATTAAAAATGTCCGTTTGTCGGTAGATATTATATATAACAGATTTTCTGTGCGCGATTCCAGTGAAACTTTTACTCCTATAAAACTCAATTAACTAATCAAAGTCGAGATCTGTTCACTTCCGATAACTATTCACATTAGGTAATGTAGATTCATTTAACCTGTCTTTAAACTTTTAAGGTCTGCTACAGATTTACCGTTGCAGTTACCGGAGCTATTGATTTGGCTCCCAAACACAGGTAAGCGATATTTTTACGTATTGAATTAGCATTCTCGGCATTTATTTTATAAATTCATTGGTTATAAAAATTATTTGAAAATAAATTCAATTATACATAAAAATAATTTAAAATACAAATATTATATTTTATAGTCAATCAAAATTTTTCGAAAATAAATTCAACTATAAATTTAATATTATCTATGCCATAATATTTAATAGGCTTAAATTTGTTTGCAAGAATTTTTCGGATTAACGATTAGATAATTGCAAGCAGTTATCCGGTACTGTGTCGTTAAAAACATTAAGGTCGCGTACTTTTTCAACTTTTATATTTTGAGAACCTAACTTGTTGAAAATTATATTGGGAGCCAATTCAATGGTCACCGCAGTGATTTCGTTGACGGAATAGGATTTTTCAAAAGACGCTTAGACGAGCACTCGCGGCCCGTCCGACGGCGGCACAGCCTGCAGCGTCTTCCACCCGATACAGAATATTATAATAAGTAACCATAATAATACACATTTAACTCGTTTAAATTTTCGAAACGTTTGAGTCAACGTAGCGCGTGCGCCGAGTCGAGTACAAAATAAAATTGTTTCGAACGAAAAAAATGCATACAGAATGATTCGTCAGACGCGCGTGCAGTTATTTATAGACGTGTGCTCTGCACCGGAATTAAGTGATGTTTTTACGTTTTACTCTTGTTACACACGGCGCACGTACAGCAGCATTGCCACAACATGACGTACAGAGTGCTCGCAATACAGACGTCATGAGGTAGTTATGGTAAACATGGTTTCTGTAGGACTTTGGAGTGTGTTTTTTTCATATCAATATTGCTTCTTCTTTCGAAAAAATATTATGCCAAAATCGTCAAAAGTTTGAACGGCGTCGCAGACACTCTGTATAAACTGCGCTATATGGGTGAACGCACACAAACATATATATATATATAAACATTTGTACCTAATACATTTATATATATTTAATTGTACATAATACACACATATATATTTACGTGTACATAATACATATGTGCATAAAATAATAGGTAGGCATGTACACTGTATACTGGCACGTATTAATATTATTTTACAACGACGACGACGATGTCGACGACTACTAGTAAGTTGTGCGCTGGCTCAGTTGCTCGGCGTTCGGCTTTTCGCGGTTCGTCCTCGTCGTCCGGCGGCTACTTTTTATACACCGTACGTAGTCATAATATATTATTATATCATGCATAAGTTTCATGCATTGTCATTCATACGATATTTTTCTTTATAATATTTATCGAACTTGAATACGACGACTCCCGACTCTCTCGTCTATGATGAATACATAGATACCAGCAAAAACTTGTTTTTTTTACTTTCTTAACCTTATGCTATTCAGGTACGAAAGGTAAACCATCACATAGAAGTAGTTGTCGGACGAAGGAGCGCGAAGGATAAGCAATATGAATACCAATAGCAGTCAGGGTAACAATAACAACAACGGTGGTGGTGGAAACAATAACAATTTCAGGAAGTACAAACGGGTTACAGGAAGTAACCCTTCGAATCCAAAAACCAAAAAACAATTAGAAAACGAGTTAAACCGCCAAAGGAGCTTTTTCGTCACTTGCAGCCCGCAAAATTCATCCGCTACACGTCACAGTAACACGCAAGAAGTACCTGTGCGTATAATTTACTTAATATCTACTGAATTTACATGTCATAATAATAATATTGTGTGCAGAGTGAACGACATCAAAAACGTTTGATAAAACTGTATTTAACCCGAGGACACATAATAAATAATACGTAACAATCGCTATGCACTTCTCGTTAATAGAACACAATTCGTTTAATCTCGAATTTAATATTATTATGTATTTATAATATATGCATTGTAAGGATCTAACATAGTACAGAATATAATAATATATTGTATATTGTAATGCCAATAACAAATTGTATTATATATTGTTAATATTTATATGAACAATTTATTATTATTATTATATTTTAATAATTGTGTTCTGCGTTGGTTAGGGAGGCTATTTGAATAGGAGTAATAGCAGTGTTATAGGACAAAAGAAACATCCCACGCTTGCAATCTATCGTCCGCCGAGTATGTATTATAAACTTTTATTACCTATTATAATATAATATAAATGTATAAAAGTTTTGTTCATGCGTACTGCAGTATTGAATTTAATACTTATTATAATATGGTAAACAATTTGAACGAATTAATAAACGAGTTTTAAAGTTTTAATTTGTGCGCCGTATGACATTAAATTTGTATTTTGTTCTACCATATTATTATTATTGTTATTAAGACTAACAAATTGATCCGCCTAATTGGAACGGTTTCCATTAATGTGTTTGCTACAATATGACGTGATGCGTTAAGAGCTATAAGCTATAATACTTTTGTTCTGTTTAAATCCCACTAGCTAAATGTACTTTTTATACATACATACTGCACAGAAGTAATTATTAATTATTGTACCAACCCACTCACGTAAACTATACAATAACGGAAGCCTTATTATACAGAGTGATTATTTTGAAGCTAAACGCTTATAGTGCATTCCTTAATACCTATGTATCTATACAGTGTCTTTTTTTATCACACAACACTCATTATTTCGTAAAGTATTGACTTTTTTGAAAATATTTTTTTATCTTGATAATTTTTTAATTTTTTCCTTTTTTAAATGACAACATATAGTTTTGATTTCATGATAAAAAATAAGAATATTTTTCTTTGTATTTTGATACATTAAAATCAAATTTTGGACGAATAGTCTATGCATTGCATGTATTTAAAGTTTTGATAAGCGGAGTAGTAGATCAATATTTTGCGGGATAACCGCGTACCACTCCTTCCGATTATCTATACTTTATGTACTTTATTTATTATTTTTTTTTTGTTTTTTATAAAAATATTTACAATCTATTAACTAAGACAATAAGTAAATTTGATACAATATAGAATAAGTTCACTTGAATGGCGTGTGGAGGAAGCTGTTCACTAACGGCACCTCGGCCAACTTTATATACTTATGGCTCATAAACTACTTGTTCGAAATTTGATTATTATGTACCAAATAATCGGAAAAATATTCTGCTAAATAAAAAAATTTAATTTCTTTAAAAAAATGTTGTCTTGTAACGACTTAAAACCACATAATTTTTTTTTTAAACATATTTGTACAGAAATTTGATAGTAATAATATATTTTATAAGTTCTTAAGTCATGCATTTTTTCATTTCTAAAATAGTAGATAGGTAACCAATTATGTTGTTCTATTAGATAGTTTCCTTAGACTATAATCAAATCTATACAGTTGTGTAATTTATTAACGAGTTTTGGAAATTGTTTATTCATTTTTTAAACAATTTTAACCTATAAAGATATTGATTGATTCACCAAAATAAAAATTAACTTTGTAAATAGGTAATAATTGGCAACACGGGTTTTAAACATAAATTGTAGTTCTCATTTCACACAAATTCATGCACGTAAATACTATTAAAACAAATTAATGAGGTATAATAGTATATTTTTAAAGTTTAGCTTTGTTAGAACTTTATTTTTGTTAATGGAAATAATTCATTTAGCACGCGTGCTTTTAACATACGCTGTTTATCACAAATTTCAATTATCAAACTTCCGTGTTCACATACATTTAGATAAAAAAAAAGATATATTTATTACAAACAACTATTAACTGAAAATAAATAGGTAACGTCACACATTAAGATAGAGAGGACTAGAAACGAGCAAGTTTTTAACGGACACGAAGTGCCTCTGCTTATTATATTAGTATATAATTAGTCTTAACGCTACCTAATGGCAATTGAATGATGATAAGAATGAAAATGATATTATTATCAATAACCATAGACCACAGACTATAATCACGGATAATTTATTAAAGTAGTACTTAGTACATTATCCGTAGACTATAATAACATGACTAATAAGTTATATGCACGGCTATAGATAGTATCTATAGTCCTGGTTATAAGTATGTAATAAGTAATAACTAATAAATAATAATATCTTAGTAGTTAATTCTTATTTCTTGTCTGTGGTCCGCACGACTGTGTCAAACTCATAGACAAATTAAATATTAATGATTAATACCATTAGTTTAATGCATTAAATGTATTAGCCAAATTCCGAATATTGAGATTTTCCGAATTTAGACAAAGTCGAACAACTAGGTAGCAAATTCAAAACAAATGTCTAAATAATGAATACAATATTTAAATATAAGATTATTATAAAACATTTACTATAATATTAAGTATTAACAAGCTTAGCATTTTTTTTCTTTACTGCATTAAGGTATTTTGACACATTCTCATGGTGACATAATATGTCAGAATATAAGTAAGAATTTCACTTCTATGATTAATGCATAGAAATTTGTTTATGTGTATTGTGCGACTATCTTTGCCGAAGAAATCATTTACTGTGAGTTCAAAAATAATTTTCAATAATAGTTAACAATTGAAACAAATAAATATTTGGGTGAGTTAAACCACCCCTTATTTTAATATTTGTTAAAGCTACCTCTAGTATATTATTAAATTTTTTTTGGCCTATAACAATACATAGATAAATAGTTTAAATATTTCAATAATTGTCAATAGAATAAAAGTTTATTTATTATTAGTTTACCTGATACTGCTGTAAGGCAAACATTACATTTAATGGAATTAGTCAAATATCTTGTAACATAGCCACAAATATAATATAATACACATACATCTATATCAGCTTTGAAATAGGAATGGATATCACTTTCAAATATATCAACTACTTCTGTTTCATTTGAAACTAATAAGTCAAGCCTTCTTTTTAGATTACTAATTTTGTCTGTTCTGTCATCTTTACTGTTTGATTAAAAACAGTTTTTAAATCATTGATTGTAATTTTATCAATATTAGTTTCCTGTTTTTGGAGGCTTTAAAATAGAATACATTATAAGCATTATATAAACTTGCAAAAGAGTTGGTGTATTTGGATGGTCATTGGACCAGTTGCTTGTCTTGCTATTCCAAAAAACTGCTATTTTAAATTTAAATAAAAATAATCAAATATTAGTTACTAATTTCTAATAGTTGATCTAAATAAATATTTTGTAATTACTCTAAACGATTCTGGTTCATTTTATTTGTCAACATATACTGTTAACATATACGTTCTCGTTTTAAAATCAAAAATTAATAGACAATACTACAATAGAATTATATAAATTATAATATTATTTAAATACTAATAAATCAGAATACTAAAGAATACATATCTTATAGTCTATAGTAATTAGTTTTTATTAAGAATCTACTACCTAGGCTATATTTATATTTATATTTGAAAAATCAAAATCAAAATAGTTGATATTTTACCAAGCAGATAGCATGCATATTAGCTGTGTACCAATGTGGTCAGGAGGGAATGATAGAAGGACTGAGGCAATTGTGGGCCGGTTCCCCATCACTCGCCCACCATATAGTTTCCAGTCCTATCTATCTTAATCCGTGGGTAACATAATATAAAATGTATATTTGAAAAATGACTATAGAATTTCGTTTCGTAAATTATTAAAAAAAACTTTCAGGGTTATGAAACTGAAGTAAAATACTAATAAAATAATATATTTAATATTTTCTCGTATATTATACTATAGTAAATATAATTGGTATTTAGGACCAAAATATCTGCTGCTTACCTAGTGTGTTTGGGTGTTCAGCATGAAGTCCATTTTATTAACGGAGTGAATTTGGCATGACGTAGGTGTTCGAGGTGACATAAATAATAACAGTGATAATGTATATGTAGCCAACGGTCAACAGAAATCAAAAAACGTCCAAGATGCATCAGACATATCAGAAGACAGCAGCAAGCTGAACGTGCACGCCAAAGAGTTCTCTTTAGAACGTTCCAATACCGCTCCTCAGTCCATAGCGAGTAGTGTGAAACCGGAGTGAGTTTTTTTTTTTAATAAACTTTATTATCAGTTAAATATTGTTTCTATAAAGTAGCTATATATCAATATAAGTAATAAAGTAAATTATATACAAGTTGAAATATATTTTAAACACAAATAATAAGAATTTTATATTTATAAGAAATATTAATCACAATTTATTTACACAAATTTATTTTCGCTCAAATATATCTGTTATAAAAAGAATTAAAACATGAAAATTCCATAGGCACTCGGTACTTTTATGCACCATAATTTATCTACACGTTGATAAATTTAAAATTTTTTCAAACTTTATCAACAAATATAATATTATTTGCAATGTTTAATATAATTATAAAAATTAAAATTAAAATATATTTATTTTTATACATTAATATATTCATATTTTTTCTATTTACGTTTTTAGAAAAAAAATGTAAAAAAAAACTGATATTGAAAATATCTAAATAAATAGCTTAAAATATTTTGAAAATTTTAGTGTATAGTGTATCTTAATATGAATTGTTGTTGAAAGTTTTAAATAGCTAAGGTTATTAATTTTGGATTATACTAAAAAAATAAAATCGATTTTGTCGAATATTAGTTTTGCATATAGATGCCTAACTTTTCTTAATTATTTTTCCTCTATATTTTGAAAATAAGTGGAAGTTTTTTACTTTTTATCCCTAAAAGTACCAATTAGATTTAATTTACTACCAGAAACTACCCCCAAATTTGAAAATTGAAGCATTTTTACTGCGTCAAAAGGCGACGACAGGAAAAAAAAATACGTGTAAATATGTAAAATCAATACATTTATCGGTTTGCTAAGAATCTAAAATTTATAAATGTATTAAAATTATTTTTAAATTCACAGTTTTTTTTATCTCTATAATAAATGACAAGTTAAAATTCATTATTTTTGTTGACAACTGTGTATCTGTAAACTACTGTGTTCATTAATTGCAATTGGCATCTGTGTCATTGACCTAATAAAATCCTTCGTATAAATTTTATAACGTGTATAAAGATACTTATTCAGTACCTCTATATTAAAAATAATGTAATAGATATTTCGATTTTATTTCTATAATTGTTCAAAAGGTTTATGTTTTTAACAATTAACAACTTTAAAATAATAATGTCATTATCGTTTCAGAGGAACTCGATACAGCGCCGGTGCGGTATTGTCGAGATCGAGGACATTCTATACAAACGGCGATATTAAGCCAAATAATCAAAAGAAAAGTTACGATTACAAGAATAATTTCGCATATAAGAATAATTTTCAACAGATGAAATATATACAACAAAAAGACACTCAAGTAATTCTTAACAACTATTATACTGCTGTGGACCTTTTGTTAATAGTAAAAACTAGAATGTGAAAATAATTCAAGAACAATTTTAGGGTTCAAAAGTGCAATTCAAGGAACCCAAACAAAAATCAAAACCTATAATGAACGACCAACCAAATAAAAGCATGGTGGATTCAAAGAATGACTTCAGTCTCAGAAGATCAAAAACCTACAACGGTCCAGATAGTCAATACTATCAAAATACTTCTGATAACACTCGTACATCTTGGAAATGTCTACCTAACGAATTTTGTGTCAAAGACTTAAATTGTTTTCCTGTAGACATAAACGACATGGCCAAACGTATAGTTAAAGGTATGCAGTTAAATATTTAAAATCTATATGATCTCTTTTCAATGTAAAACGCACAAACTAGATGTTATTTACATTTTGAAATAATTTGAAATAATAATTATTACTATTTCTTAAAATTATGGTAGTCTGCTCAATCTAAAATATAAAAGTTTGAACGCTGAACGTGCACAAATATCATTAATTGTATTTCCTATTGTAGATACAAAAAACTCGCCAACAAAAGATTTAATGCTTTTGGCATTGAAAATAATTGAACACGTGGTTAGTAACCAAGATGCTATGAAGCCTTCGGTTAATTTATCCCTTTACATAATTGAGGTGATTTTTTTTATAACGTCGTCCTGATAAGTATTAACAATTTGTATTAATTTTAAGAATTTAACATTGTAATAGAGAGATACAAGAGACACTTACGTGAATATGATCATCAACACCATCCAACTGTGGTTCGTAAAACGAGAGAAACTATTACAACCACCCAGATTTTTTTCATACGCGACATTCGTACTGCAAATGTACAAAGGAGTGAGTAAAACATTAACGTTTAAAAGATATATTATTATTGATTGATAAAAAAATAAGAATTTATTTTTACTCTACACACTTTTTTATTGCAATTGGGTACATTATCTAAATCAGGGATCGCAGCACCTTTTTTGATATCAATAGCCAACAAATAAATATACATTTTTCACGGGCCACAATTGAATTATACCACCTACTTTATTTTATTTTAAACAGAAATAAACAGTCATATCAAATTTAACTTATTTAAGTTTACAAATGTTAGGTATATTAATTTAATAAGGCTAAATAAATCTATAAGCAAACAACGTTTTAATCCGCTGTTTCCAGTTCATCTTAGTTTATAAATATATCTATTCTTATACAAATTATAAATTGTACTCGCTAGCCATATACAATTGCTATGAGGAACACATACGGGTTGTTGACCCTTGATGATAATGCTGTTTACAATTATAAATATCAATCAATATAATATATAACACATTTGTTAAATAATATACTAGATATTATAATAGCATGCTAAACTTTGACTTGTTGATTGTTCCCTTACATTAACTAATTTGCTTTGTGTATTAATGTATTTACAGATGAAACAGAATAAAGTTTTACTAAACAGAATGGAGAAAGAGGTATACTCTCGTAAACAAGCTCTACTAATGTTATTGTATAAAATTTGTGAACACTGTTTAACGCCCAGCAAGGAGAATAACACGATTGAAGAAGTAATAAAAAACTACATGATAAGAATTTTTAAAACGTAATTAATCGAATAATTGTTAATACCACGTTATTCGAATAATAATAATAAAGTATTTAATGATAACAGAAAAGTTTTCTTGTATCTATAAAACAGCGGAGAATTAAGACTGCAGCAGCTTTTCTTGTAAAAATGTTATCATTACAATAGTTGTAGACTATAGTACTTACTTGTTAGTTATTATTTTAACACATTAGTTAATAAAATTAAGTAAAATGATTTGAAAAATATTATTCCTTCTTATTAAACACTAACCATTGTAGTAGTTTAGGTAATTACACAAATTTAGTGTCAACTAAATAATTAAATCAAGGAGTATTTATATGTTTATATGGATTTAAAATAATTTTATATACATAATTGATTAAACAAAATAATGAACTGATTCGTTTTAACTAATGGATATATACAATTATTAAGCATGATTTTAATTTGAATTTTTTTTTCAAATATCCAGGGAGTAGTAGAATTGTTACTTTTAATTAGTGAAGTTATCATGTTAATTAGAAAATTAGTTAGATTAAAAAATTGAAAATAATAAACTTTTAAACTAGAGTTAATGCCCCCGCCTTTGGATACTTGCACGTGTAGGTACTGCATTTAGGTCAGGATATCGACTAACATGAAATGTTCCTTTCAGATCGAATGTCTGTTTAACATCGTGGACAGCATTGGACGAGACCTGGAACAAGAGGTCCCAGACACGTTGAAACAACTGTATGTATCCATTCGAGATGTGATGCTGACACGAGACTGTTCGGCGTCCGTGAAAAAGACCCTCCTGCATCTGGTCGAACTGAGAGCATCGCAGTGGGCCCTGCCGCCTTCTACGATGCATTACTACAACTCGAAAAAAAATATTTAGCGTCGTATTTCTGTTTACCGTCAAAACCACACGGTTGATATTATTATTTTAGTAATAATTTTATGTGTAATTAACATTTTGTACATTATTTCGTCTATGTCGTACATAATTTATATATTATAACATATATTATATATTATTATTATCTATATACATTTTTTACATACCGAATTTTTTAATCGAATTAATATTATTTTTACGAAATACACTCATTTTGTTCATTATTAAGTATAATAATATGCTACCTTAAACTTTAAAGTAATACAAGTATATGAAAACTAGTAATCAAAATTATATAATAATAATATTCGATTAAATATTTTGGCAAACGAAAAAAAAAATATAAGTACTACTCGTAAATGCCAAAATTATTCAGTTTAATTCCTAATTCGAATCTAGATATCCGAATGATTCACGATGTACACATGTACATCTACTTTACATATTTTATAACAGGTTGTACAACAGATTTACACGTTTATGTTATTATTCTTGCAATCAGTCGTGTGGTAATAATTTATACAATATATTTGACGAGTATTCATAGCTATATTTTACACAAAACAGTGTTTAACCCCTTCTTCAGGATAAACATTTTTGTTTTTTAGTCAATAGAACTATACGTAAGTCTCGTTGCGCTATTATTTTTACTTCATTCCTAGTCATATTATAAGTTCAATTTTTTTTTTATATATACCATTTTCTAACAGATTTTTTTTACGGGAACTGCCTATTTACATTTTAATAAAATGGGTATTCTTAACAACTACCTACTAAATTAAATATTGTACTCGATAAAAAATATTTTTATACGATATGGTATTGTGACTATTATCTATATACTTAATTATATATTATTATGTAAAATGTATTGTAACATAAATAACTAATAAGCACATTTAACGCTTGTGGAAATGAATACGTCATAATAATATTATATTATACCCATTGTATTAAAATATTTGAAACAAAATAGACGTTTCAATTATTGTTTGATACAGTTTTTTGTTATTCAAACGTTATGAGCTTAAAAACATCAATAACGCGTATCCTTTAATATGGTGAATTTCAGAGAAGTTCATCTCCCTTACCAATGGGATCAGTTGAACTACCTTAAACGACAATCTTGCTGTGGAAATCATACAACACATTTTTTTTAATTTGTTCTATCAAAAATTTCACACTTAGGGACTATTCACACTATAGGTACGCAACGGTCCGATCACGCTAGTCTCGGTTTGGTCAAATGTTATTTAACTAATTTTAAATTGGTATGTCTACATTACCGATAACGCTCACGTCATGGTCAAATCGCAATCAGCTAACGATTAATTGAAACAATATTTTATCGGAGCGATACCTGTCCTTTCCTAGGATAAATTATCAGTATAAATTAGAAACGCGCACGTGCCATTCAACTTGCAGTGTTTTTGGTTTTGTGATATTTGTCATTTTGTAGTACCATGAATAAAAAAACCAAAGTTACTGGCTGGGATTTTGAAAAAAGTACGTAATTGATATATTAAATTATGAATACATATGATTATTTACTATACATTATATTTAATGTTTATGACTTATGATCAATAAAATAAAAAAACAAGTAATATAAGTAATATAATATACTATTAGTATACAATAAGGTACTACAATTTTTCAACTATAACATACATGAAAAAAATAATTATTACAAACCTAAGAATATGAAACTATTTTAAATATTATATATCGTATTGTAGAATATGTGTTTTATGCAGGTAAACAGTTGATTGAACTGGTAAGAAATAAGCCAAAATTGTATGATTTAAAATGTCCCCGATATAGTGACAATATTTGTAAGCGAAATGCTTGGAATAAAATTGGATCACAATTGAATGTACAAGGTAATGTAAATATAAACTAAAATAATAATGGGTAATAACTACATTTTAAATAACTAAATTATAATATAATGGTAGTATAATTATTTATATTTTATCCATTTGCCATGGCGCGGCCCCAGCTGGTGAATTAAAAAAAACATTTGAAATTATTTCTTACTATAAATGCTTCTGTTTGAGCATTTCCTCCGTGTTTTTTTAAGTTCATGATTCGATTTTCATTTAAAGATTCATTGAATGTTTCATCGAGATTAAAATTAGTTTTATGTTTTCGTATAATATTATAAAGTATACATGTGGTTAAAATTATACTAGTAGCATTTTTGGGGTCTGATTTCAGTTTTCTTGTATAAAACCTAAAAGCTTGAGTAAGAATTCTAAAGGCACACTCAACTAACCTTCTAGCACGTGATAATCTATAGTTAAATATCCTTTTTTCAATATCATGTGTCTGTGTACTTGGAAAAGGTCTCATCAAATTTTTTGTCAAGGGAAACGCTTCGTCCCCGACAATTACATATGGAGTCACAATATCACTTCCTGGAAGTTTAGCGTCATCTGGTAAATTTAATTTTCCTTTATATAAAGTTTTTCCAAGTTTAGAACTCCTAAAAATTCCACTATCACGTGTTGACGCTCCTCTTCATTTTCTCGTTCTTCTTCGTCCAGGCAAATGGCAATCAAAGCCAACTGTTGCAAAGACAATTTCGAAGCCATAAAAACAAAGTCTGTACCTTGTGATGACCTAGCAACAAATGACTAGACTGTCACCGCACTGTGACTATTCAAGTATGAACGACTAGGGACCATGACTTGACCCTGACTGTTGCTTGATCGGTCCGTTGCGTTACCTATAGTGTGAATAGTGCCTTAATAAATGATTTATAATTTGAGAAAATGTATTTATTTTTAAAATTTGAATTGATTATTGATTATTTATATTTATGCAAAGAAAAAAAATAATATATATATCCAAAATAAATTAATTACAAAAATAAATATCAAGCAAATTTTTAGTTTTATTGTCTATAGTATCGGCAGGACAAACACTCATATTAGTCTTACAATTTATGATGGTGGATAAGCTTTGTTTCTATGAGAAACGGACTTACATTTCCCGTGTTTGCATGCAGCCGGTTATGTTAGGGCTAGTGGCGTGATCATATTATAAACTAGGGTTTTCCGATTGTTTAACTATGTATGTCATCAGGAAAGAAGTCGTATATACGTAATCAAAATTTAAATGCTGGTGCATAAATTATTTATTTAAATATGTTTTACTATTTTATGTATAATAAACATGGATATATCTCTATCTAGTTTACGTTAACATGTTATTAATTAATATGTTAATTATACAATATCAATACATATCTATTGTTTTTTATATACACGTGTAAACCTTTATTATTAGAATTAGAGTGTGACGCGGTCGTACGCTCAACTGCGGAAACGCTCTGAGTGTACGTACCGGCCGGTGTTGCTAGTTCCCGGATGGTGGGTGACCACTCGGGTTTTTAGCAACAAATCCTTGCCACGCGCGTTTGTAAACTCCGCCAGAATACCGGTTAGATAAAAAGGTAATCAAAAGGTCTAATATAAACTCCGCCAGTTTTATTTTCTTACCTGGAGCTCACAGTGCAACATGCCTTCTCACATTAATTAATATGTTGACATCTAGATCGATTCATTTATTAATATTTAAAAATAATTTTATTTTCATAATATCTGAAAACAAAATTTCCAATGATAATATCGGCAGTAGGTAACTTACGTATACTTTAACGAACATTTCAAC
>JACXSJ010003309.1:0-26173 GCA_014851325.1 Pentalonia nigronervosa
GGGGGGTGATACGACTTTATTTCGGTGCTACCCCATTCCTCTATTTGAGCCTATGAGTATCGTATACATCAGTTGGAGTAGGGTGGGGTGGGTCATAAATAATTTGTTCGCTTCCATGTGATTTAAAGTTCGCTACGTCACTGCCTATGTAGGTATACAATAATACTATTTTTTTTATTTGTGGTCAGTCAAGTGTACTGCAGATCGTTATGGTTTTAACCATATATTTGGCTGAATTTATTTCGTAATTCGGGTATGCCTACATCTGATTTACTGTAAACAAGTGGCGGATCCAGAGGTGGGTCGTTGGTCATTATTGGCCCTTATTTAATTATCATATTGCATATTGAATTGGTGGGTGATTATTAATAATTTATTTTTGACAAACAGCAACTTAGAATTATTTATATTTCCTTAGTTCAATATAATAAATTAATAATTACTAAGTACTAGTATTTATTAATATATAGTAATTAGTAATTACTAATACATAGTACTAATTACCAAATAATTTGGTATTGCGATATGGGGGGGGGAGGGGGTGCTTATGAATTATGATATCTACCTGAACAAATTAAAGTCAACTATGAATAAAATTATTAAATTTGTTTTAAAAGTGCCAATTCTTACGTGTACTAAATGTATTTATAAAGGAATAAATGTCTTAGACTTCTCATTAAGTGTACTTTACTCTTCATTTATAAATATAAAATGCATTTACCGGCATGTAACCATAGTTATAGTACTAGATTTAAAAAAAAATATAAGTACTTATTTGTAAAAAAACATTTTGTAAATAAAAGTTGCCTAAATCGCGCAATTTCCCTTTGTAGACAGCTGGAAATAAATATAAATCAGTCCACTATAGTTAACCACTTTAAATGTTCTATACCTAATAAGGAAGATTAACTTATTATAAGTTACTAGTATATATTGTATTGTTAAAACTTTTTATTTTTTTCCTAATGTGATATATTAATTGTTCGTTTGCAAGACAAACAAATAAATAAATAAAGTAGCATAATAAGCATTAATATGCATTAAGCATTCTTACTAAAAATTAATTTCGTTATTAATTATTTCGTGTTTGTGTATATAATAATGCTGATACGCTGTGATACCCTAAATTATATTATTATGTATAAGAATTTTGTGAAAAACTATACCTATATGAGCTGCGATTCAATGATTGTACCACACAACAATTATTGTATGTGCATATTGTACCAGGTTGTGATTGTTTTAATAATAAAATGAGAAGGGGGGATCTTCATAACTCGCCTTCGAGCATATGTTCTTATAGCACATGTAGGCCGTTTAATAAAATATGAAAATGTCAGTGCAGATCATTATTTTGAATATTTAAATACGAGTATTTGGAGTTTGAACTATTTATTTTTTTTGAAATAGTAATTTTTCTGTGAACAAATTTTACTATTTATTTAAATAAATATATAATTGATAAAATCCAAACACTCAAAATCGTGAAAGAATAACAAATTTTCGAAATTTTCAAATTGTACTTATCTATAATTATGTGCATCTATAAAATACTAAAATAAACAGTAACTTATGATACTTATTCAATCTACACTCTGTAACAATATTGTAAAATTATTCAAAAATATCTTCAAACGCGTTTTAGTAAAATTCCAAAAAACGATAGCAGAATTAGCTAAACATGTTTTTTTTTAATACCCATATAAGATTATTTATGATTACTACAAAGTATAGAAATTTGAAATTAAGTGTTTTTAATTTATAATCTATTTAAGAATTTTTTTTGATTGTTTTATATACTGTCAAATTTATAAATTATAGTTATAGATTTACTATCAACATAATATTGTATTTCACAATATTTTATGAATTTTGATTTTATTTTGGTTTTTGCCCAATAATATATCACTCGTCGAGTTTTAGAATGTACAAACCGCACCAACTAAGATTACCTAATTCTAGGTTTCAACCTAACGAAATTTTATATACTAATTACTATTACTCGAGTATCTATATAAACCACGGATTTAATTTCAACCAAAATAGACCTATCTTTGGCAACTGTACTGACTATCCTAGTAATTGGGAAAAAATTCCAAAAACATGTTTGAATTCATGATGTTAATTTAAAAATGATTTTTCCACTTTTTAGAAATTAATCACTTCAACGCTTCAAAGTTTGAATTTTAAATTTTGAGTTATAAGAACTTTAAAATATTAGCAATATTGGATTAAAAAATGTAATAAAGTCGTTTTCAAGTTAACTTTATGACGAATTCAAATATGTTTTCATCATTTGTTTCCGATTACTAGGATAGTCTGCACAATTGGCAAAAATTGATACTTTTAGACAAAAATAAAATAATAAATAATTTTCGTCAAGCACGCGCATAGACTTGGTTTATCGGTCCATATACTAATGCTGTGAGCACACGACGGTTTATATTTGACTTGTGCTTGCGCGTGCGAAAGTGTTCGTTTCCTCTATTGACTCACTCTAATGATTGTTTACTATACAAACATAAATACACGCCGTTCACACACGCACTGTGGAAGTAGCCTTAAAATTGCCCATAATCGACTCATAAAAAAACGAGCGGTTGGTATTGAATCCCCCCTTGCCGGGATAAGGGGAATACGGGCGGCTACAAGTAGTTGTCTCCTTATCAGCAACAGGCTGTCTTATCATAGACAATCATAAAAAATATAATAATCTTTATTATGGATGATATTTATTTATTTATTTACCGTATATCTGATAACAAACACTCGGTATATTTTGCTGATAATATTCTGTCGTTAATTCTCGTTGATCCAGTGATAATCGATGCGTGAATGATCAGTATTTTGGAAAACTACAAAATAATAAATATTATGAAAGATATAATATGAGATTATAAACTTATAATAACAAGTCAGTCGTAAAAGCAATTCTGGATTCCGGTTTTAACCTTTTGCTTTGTGTTCTGCAATGATCTACTGAACGAGTAAGTAATAGTCGCTAAGGTCTAAACTCTAAATTCAATAATTCTTTTGTTAAATATTTTAATCTAAAACTAATCTACAAACATCATAGCCTATATTCAAATTAAATCTTTGTCCGTTTTTCAACATTGAAGTTTGCTATTATAAGCCGACAGGACATAAGCATGGCTATTGTTTGAATCGGTTTCATTGCTTATCACTGCATAGGATAGTGTTGAATTATTTGATTATAGGTTTATTTTAATGTAAAATGTATTTTTCAGTTTATCACCTGTACATCGTAATTTTACATTATCGTCATTATGAAGGATTTTTTGGAATGGGTACGTAACCGTTTCACCACGGTTGACTTGATGCATTTAGTTGATATTGATGATGAAAACCTCCAATTATTGATATTCCAGAATGGACTCAGCAGAGATGAATTTATAAAGGTTTTAGTGTATAAACTATTGTTGGATATTGATCCCGAGTCTGAATACCCAAAAATATATGGTAATAAATAATTATGTATTAATTAAATAATGTATGAGTTGTAGATATGCTTTGCCACTAATATAATACATAATTTATTTTAGACCTAGAAAATATACTTGTGTCATTTGGTTTGTTGGATAAAATAGCCGCACAAAATTTTTTAAAAGTAAGTGATGTAACATAGTTAATGAATAATTTTTTTTAGGGTGTTGTCATTTTTAATAAAATAATTTAGTACAGAAATTAGTGAAATTTTTATTTGGAGTACTAATCAATCAATTATTTTTTAATGCTAATTATAATAAAAAAAAATAAAAAAAAAATATTTACATTTTATTTTTAGTGTAATATGTCAACAAAGTTACATAAAGCTACATGGAAAAAAATTATTGAATCTTTGATACCAACTACAACAGTCACTACTCAATATCCATGTTATGAAGAACTAATGAATGAAATTTATGAAAAGAGTAATTATTTTCGAGTAAGAGTTTACATAAATTTGTCATTAATGTTGTTATTTGTTCAAAGTATAGAGTAGACCAAAGGCCGGCAATCTGTGGGCTATATATAACCCTCATAGCAATTTTATGAGACATCAGAATAAAATTTATAATTTTTATAAAAATAGACATTATGTATAAAAATTACAATGGTATCGATTGGAAACAGTGGATTGAAACATTGTTTGTAAAAACCTTCTTAAATTAATATAGATACATAACAGTTATGAACTTAAATAAAATATATTTGATAGATACCATATATTTTTATTTCAAATTAGCGCTTGTGAAAAATTTATAATTATTTATATTTATTTTTTGGCCTTTAACATTAAAAAGGGTTGCAGACCCTTGGAGTAAACTCATGTAAAATGAATTATTTGGTAAAACATAATTGACATTATTAATACATTTATTTTATATTAAGAATTCTAATAGCATGTGGGCCGTGGAGTAAGCAATGCTTGTCCAGCCAAAAAACTAAAAAGGAAATAATGTATATTTAATTTAAAATAAAAATGAAATTTTAAGGTACTTTATGTATGTATAAATACTAAGTGCTTATGTAGGTACATGCATTATTGTATTTCACTTTATACTTTGTTTTTTTTTTGAGTTTGTTCGTTATAATATTGGATTATAACATTTTAATGTTCAACAAATTTTAATTGTCCTTTTTACTCATTATGTTTTATTTAGTGTGCCGAAAAGAAAAATTATCTTCCTCCAGAACTTATATCAAAGTTGAAAGTTGAAAATGTATTAAATGAAAATAGTGAGAGTATTGATGAAATTTTAGACCAGATAATTAAGATCATAAATAAACCAAAATTATCTAATGGAAATAATGAATTTAAAACTCTCTTAAATTGTGAGGTAGGTTGTAAGAATAAAATATAAATATGTAAATCTAAATATTTATGTATATTGCTGATAATTAACCTTTGGTGACATATGCTGATTAATTTTTTATCCTATCTATTTTTAATATGTTATTTTTGTTTTTTTTTATACTTTATTGACCAATGCTGTTTTTAAGTAATTAATTGTACAATCACCAAAATGTTAAAACATATTTTTTTATTTGTGTATTATAAAATTAGAACATAAAAATTAATATACTTCAATATGGATTAAAAAAAAAATTTTATATTTTCTATTAAAATAATAAACTCTTGGTAGTCAATGGAATTTTATTAAAAATATTATAATTATTTGAACTAAAAAAATTTCTCCATGTATTCAACTTTGTATTCTGATACCTCACACTTCACTAAAGGTTAATAATCTTGATTGATAAATTTTTTGCTTAAATAACATAAATTCTTCAATATATATTAAATATTTTTTACTATTCCTAGGAACAATCATCAGATTCAAATTTAGAATTTATGGACTTGAAGTCAGTAAAAAAGGAAGTTGATCAATGTATTGAGATTTCAAAAAAAAATGTAACTTCATTAAATAATGAAGGCCTCATCAAAATGACCCCTCAAGAGTTTCTTGAATTAACAGAAAAACAAAATTTGGTTCATATTGATAATTTAGAATCAAAAATAGAATATATCCATAAGGTTAATTAAAATATATTTAAACTATGTATTAACTATATTGTTAGTTGATTTTATTTTTATGTTTTAGCTTGTGAAAGCTGAACAAGATTTACAGATTTTAATTGATTCACTAATAGTACAGGTATAATATTATGAATTATTAAGTATATTTGTATTTCTTACTAATAATAAAATTATAACAAGATAATACAAAAAATGTTTAAAAGCATTAAACTCATTTTTATGCCTATATGAAATTATTATTTTTATATATAATCACATTATTAGTGTATGATGTAATAATTAAAAGGTAGTGCAATTTTTTTTTGACAATCTTATTCAAATCAATAATAATTTATAAATATTTTAATTAAATAATAACTTTATTTTTATAAAATGTCAATAATAAACATAATTGTTTTTTGTATTAATTTTAATATTTTTGTAAGTACTTATAACATGTAAGACTATGTTTTTTTAGAACAATTAATTAATGTATTAAATTTTTTAACATTAATTGTATAAAAAATATTACTAATTTAAAAAGGTATATATTGACTAAGATATAATTGAAAAGTATTTCTTAGTTTTAATGGTTTATACTGATATTTGATAAATCTATATTCTGTTTAGGACAAATCACTATAATGTCATTTTAGCATTAAGGCATTTTTCAGGCAAATATATTGTTGATCAAACAATTTGAAATATTGTAAATAATTATACAAATTGTAGTTATATATAATTAAAATGAACATTTAAAGCTGATTATAAATATAATATATACAGTGAAAATAGGCTATAACAACTTTCAGAGGAACAAGAAAATTTATTGTTATGGTTGGTAGGACGTAATAAAAGTTATTAGTTTACATATTACAAACAATTTTAGTTGATAATTGATAAATTATTATAATCAATATCTAATTTATGTAAAATGTTATTAATATATGTACAATAATTATGAGATTTTTTTTATAAAATGCATATAATGTGGATTGTTTTTAGATTAGTTCAAATTGAAATAAAAGATGAAGCAATACAACAGCTAAGATCAAAAAATCTTAATTATTATCTTCATGTTAAAATTATACAAGTCGAATTACTAATAAATTATAGATATTTTACTATCATGAAACAATAAAATTATATTATTGTGTTATGATAATACAGTCATTGAATCAGTTGCATTGTTATAGTGTAATTGCTATAACTGTTAACTTTAATATTAAAAATAGTATGAATATATTTGGGACTGATAAGTTTAAGTCCCTTTATTAGTGCCAATGTAATAGTTGACTAGGTTAGCTGGTATCATTATAACTAATTTCTACTGTATATTAATTAGTTCATTAATATTTGGTCACAAATAAAATAATTTATATTAGAGGTTCTTAAATTGTGGTCTGTGGCACTATTGCCTATCGTTAGTTTTCACCATAGGCATATAAAATATGTGCTTTTGAGTATAAATTTAAGAGAATATTGAAACTTTCATGTTACAAAGTATCAAGAACAGAAAAAAAAATTGTAGGTATTTAGGAAAATTTATTGCATAGCATTAAATAAATTTAGTTCTCAAAACAATTTTGTTTAAAGAACGTTTTATTAAATTGTTAAAAGGTAGTTTGTTTTATGGAAGTTTCATTGTACCTATATAATTATTTTATACTCTTTTTTTTCTCGTGCAGCTTATTTTATTTTTTTCAAACATGAGATTTATTATAAAAATTGTATAAAAAAAAAGATTATTTAAAAGAAAATTGAAAAATAGGTCTGTGGTTTGAAAAAGTTTGAAAGCCTTTCATCTGGGGTTCACATACTTAAAAAGTTAAAGAACCTTTGTTTTTTTATTATTATTTTTATTATTTATAATATGTATTTAAAGTTTGATCAGCAAAATATTTTAAAATTATTCTAATAAAATATCTTTATGCTTATATGGCTATGATGAATAGATTTACAGCAAAATATCATTCATAACATCAAACTTTAAAAAAGGTGTGAATAATTTGTTTCCATTTGTAACAGTTTTATTTTTTAAAGATTAATTAACCATAGTTTTTGTATTCCTATATTTATATGTTTTAAAATCTAAAATATCTAATGCATAATATTATACATTTTTAAAAGTTCCAAATAGATCCCATTATATATATTATTTTATTAGGGATTATTAATTGTGTAGTGTGGTTGACAAGTCTTAATATTTAATGGTTTTACATTTTTGTCTAAATCGTGAGTCATGACTAATAAAAAGTTGTTAGGCAAAGAGTGTTCTTCTAAAATAAAGTTTTGAATTACATGAGTTGAAGAAGCAATGTGGGGTATCTAAGTGATTCAGAATCGTCCAAAAAAGTTTATTTCAAACTGTACTTATTTTTTTTATTTGTAAGAAACTTTTATATAATTTTTAGACTTTACAATACTTATGATGCTAGTGTTAATACATACAATACTATATTGAAATTTTTAAAGCACATGGGCATGATATTTGATTTCATAAATATGATTACATATATTTTTTTATAATATATATTTTTAAATTTAACATACATACCCAATTTAAAATATTATATATGTATTTTTATATTTTAAGTTGAAATTATTTATAGAATATTTTTATATATGTTTGCCTTTTCAAAATCATTGGTATGATGTAATTTAAAGCTGCGTACACACTAGAGCACACATCAATCGAGCATGTGTGCTCAGTATAAACGTATGGTGATTATCATGACGCATAACGTATGTGAGCCAACCGATTCAGCTCTCGTTCATTGTGTGTGCTCAACATATTGTCCACACTAAGCAAATTTGTAGAATGCGCAACATTAGCACACATGCTCGGTCTGTGCATGCTCTAGTGTGTACGCAGCTTAAAGAAAACATGTTTAGTCTGATAATATTATAAATATCCTTTGATTTTTTAATACTGTTCTAGTTTTAATAATTTATTTTTTTTCAGCCAACATTGGATAGCAAAGAATGTCAAAGAAATACATCATAAATACTAGTTAATTATATTTTGTATGATAAAATGTTAAAAATCTACATTTTTTTCAAATGAGAAGTTTTATATTTTTTACATTTTTATTCATTATCTAATATTCAGTAAGACAGTTTTATGTTAAATTATTTGGTAATTGTCTATGGATGTTTTATTTTTTTATATTATACTCATTGTAACATAAAAATGTGGAAATATTTAGATACAATTTATGGAATTTTCTAGACAATTTTAATCAAAAAACTGTCTATAATTTTATTTTTTTAAAAATTCCATTCAAAATCAAATTTCCAATTTAATAATGTGTTACAAACTGCTTTTTTTAATGAAAGTAAAATCAGTAGGTTTAAATTTCAAATGATATAATAAATTTTTTTCACAAAATTTAAATTACAATAAACCTTATAATTATCTATATTTAATGTTTAAGTCTTTACTTATAAACTGTTGAGTTTTCAGGATTAGTTAATGTTAATATGTTTAAGTTTTCAATTTATTTATATAGTGTACATTTTTTACATAAGAAACAAAACAAATGATATAAATATATATTACACATAATTGAACATATAAAAAAGTTGTATATTAATTTGTATTTACACATTTTTGGCCCAGTCTTAGTCCGGTATGCTGATTTAAATTTATTTTGTCAAAATAGATAGAAATTTCAATAATAAGAATAATGATAATAAAAAACAAAACAAATTATTGATTTTCAGAACATTAAACACTAGAATGACAGACTTTGTCTATGATTAATATTGTTATTAAGTAGGTAAATACGTAGGTAATACTAGGTTTACCTGCTATACCTTATACTCTCACCTACTAGAAACATTCTGTAGGTATTCACTATAGTCTCAAAGTCACAGATAACATGTGATTGGTTGTTGTGAATTTTTAACTTATGAATTAAAATAGTATACATGTAAAGAATTTTCATGTTAATGCGGGTCTTGTTTTTGTACAAATTTACTACGACACATTTACCATGTTAAACAAACCTACAATCAATCTTGTTAAAAATACTTTTCAAATGTATTTTGAATACATATTTAAATACTTGGTGTTATTTGTATTTGGATATAAATATAAATATATCTAAAAAGTATTTAAAATATTTTACATTTAGTTTTTTTATATTTTGAATTTCATATGTCTTATACTTTTTAATTTTTAAACAGGTCAAATTAAACTTCAGCTAGGTGGATATACATTTTAGCTATTGTGTCATATTTGTATTTGATGAAATCTTATAAATTCTTAGATTAAAATATTATTTTAAAAACAATTTTTAAAATAGTAAAATACGAAACAAAAATATTAGTCGTTGAAATACAACGATACAACGAGTATACTATATTTAAGCATTTAGTATTCTGAAATAAAATACAAAGAAAAAGTATTTTTAAAGTATTTAAAATATATTTGTCAAAAAGTTTTTGAGTAGTATTTGAAAAACCAAAAATGTATTTGAATACTTAACAAGACTGCCAACAATCGTTATTTTTTAAAATAAATATAGGTAGCGTACAAATAAGACGCGTCTATATTAGGTATTATCATTTATCATGTCATCTCGGTGTATTTTATCACATATATATATTTATGATTCTATGCGACGATCCAGTGTTTAAATTTCCATATTACGAGTTTTTACGGCTTTATTTGGTTTTGTGTAGCGTGTATTTCACTCATCTATGATTTATACCGGAAAAATAAAAATTATAAAATTTATAGTTTTTATCTGACTGGTTTATCGCGTATGTATACGTTATGTGATGCGAAAATGTACACGCTGTATGAATAACAAATAACAATCGTACGTTCGTTGCGTCGTACCGTTGTAGGCGTCGATCAAACATTTGGAATCAGAATTTTCATTCATGGGTGGTAAGTACCTAACAAATGTAAATAATATATATATATATACACCTACCCACCTATGTCGTTTACACGTTTACAATCGCTCATATCTGCATTTTGTTAACAGCTACTTGCGTATACGGGGTGGTATTTATTAATATTTTGGATTCGTCGGGTGTTCTATGCATAAAAGTTTAGGTATGCACAAGATTAAAATAAATTATGGGGTGTGGTTCAAAAATTTTTTTGAAATTGTGCTCTTGCAATTATAAAACAGACGGGCGTATGTAGAAGTGCAATATATTATATGATCTCATGGTACATATCATATCCCCCCTCCCCTTAGGCTTTTTTTTGTCATATACAATATATGATAAAGCTATGAAAGTATATTTACTACTACAGTCTATAAGTATAACTATGGCATAACGTGATGTGAGCACGCCACTATGAATTGCATGCGAACTTTTTTGCCGGTGACTATAGTGAAACAAGAAGAATTTTTCAGTTATACATATTTTACTCGCTCTGAACCATTGTTTGGGAGAGGGGGGGAGGTTTCCCGTACAACTTCCCATGCTTTCGTGGTAAATTTATGCAACTGTAAATTTTTATTGTACTTCAATAAAAATCTTTATTCTTTTTTATTTAGATAGATTGAATAATGTAGGTATAATACAATGTGTCGATTGCAGTTAATTTTTAATAAATTATTATTACGAAGTTCTAATATAATATTGTTTTATTGAATATAAGGTTTTAGAGTAGCCAGTAGTTTTTTTTATAAACCAGCGGCAAGTCATTGCGTCCTACGTTCAAAATTTCCGAGTTTGATTATTGTAAGCACCGGCATTAAAAATTGAAAATTAGTATTATTTTAGTGTGATGTGGCAGAGTGGATATTCCAGAAGCGATCTGGTACTGTTGTTAGGCTGTTCGACAATTGCTTGTTCTTGGATGGGTGACCTCCCAAGAATTAAAGTGATCAGGCACAGCATTAATTATCTCATATAACCCGTAATTCAGCTTAATATACAACAACATAGCTTTATACTTAATTAAATGTTTAATCCTTTAAAATGCATTTAACAGTGGGCGCCTACGCTCCTCTCCCCATTTTTATTTTTTTTTTTTATTAAACAAAGTTTATCAATTTTGTATGCATTTTTAATACATTTAGTTTTGCATGCCTAGTAGCCAATAGGTATTAAAGTTCTTCACTTTTTAATGCATTTGTTGCATTAAACGTTGCAACATTGTTTTACACAACGTTGTTTATACATTTTACGCCGATCACTTAATGCCATAATTTATTAACGAAAGTAATAATTATTAATTTATTGGGTTTAGATAACTCCCAATCTTACATTGTTAGACACATAATTTTATAATAAATGTTTTCTTCATTTCAGTATGATTACTGATGGGCATTTCTGTCAAGAGTTTTATACCAATTGTAGAAGAAGTCTGTGACTATATATATATATATATATATATATATATATATACTAGCTGTGACTTATACTTAGATATATATATATATTTATATATACGTTCGGAGATTGGAGAAAAAGAAATCCGTAAAGTTATAAATCGACTCCGTCAGGCGACACCTCCAGGTTCCAAGTATGTTATACTGCGACGTAATGTCTATTTAAAATGCGAGCGGTGTAAAAAAAAAAAATATAAAAAAAAAAAAATAAAAATAATAGTTATAATAGTAATAATAAAAATAATAATAATCCGTTCCAGCGTGCGGGGATCGCCTATCGCGGCAACAGTTTATTATATATATATATATATTATACGATATACCTACTACAACGATGTGTGGACGAAAGAACATATTCCAGTGATAATCCCGTAGTTAAAATAACTTTATGACGTCACGCTCCGTTCTTTCCTATTCTGGCTTTCGGATTCTGGGCGCGGCAATTAAACCACAACGAACGGTTTATAATTTTATTTTACGTAATATACGTACAAGCGAGTCGGCTTGCACCGCAAGTTAGTTTTTCGTGACGTTTTTTTTTTTTTACCATTTATGCCGTTTTTGGACAAACCGCACCTTGTGCGGCACGGAGTGTCGTTTTTCTGTTTTTCAAACAAGGCTTTATTTTCTGTAGGTACCTATAGTTTTTACGTTTCTAGAGGCATGATTTCAATGCGAAATATTCTGGTGCTAAAGCCCCGCGTGACCGTATTTTAGATTCTGCGAAGAATATATTGATTTTACAATGTTGTGTGTGTGTGTGTTTTTTTTTTTTTTTAATAATAATAATAATTTTTTTATTTACGAAAATAAATTCCAATTACATAAAATAAAATATAATGACAGTATATGTAAATATATATGTAACAAAGTAATAATATATTAGTAATGCATAGAAAGAAGAAATAATGAAAACAATATATAAATATTAAATAACTATGCGAACTTAAAAAATAAAAATAAGAGTTAATCAGATAAAATATTTGACAAATCGAATTGGGTAAAATTAAATAAGTCTAAATCTTTAGTTGAATTACCTGTAAACATAATTATATTTGCAGGAGTATATAGCATATAATTTGAATAAGTATATTTAAGAAAGATAAAATATTGGATTATTTCTGAATTAATAAATTATATAATAATATAGGTACCTACATTTTGTGTCTGTCATCACGTTTTGGGGCAATAAAAGTGCTTAGATTTTTTTTTTTTATATTTTCTGGTAGGAAAGTGAATCTAGTTGATACTTTGAGGGGAAGGGTGTAAGTTAAAAGTAAAAATTTCTAATAGTTTTTAAATTGTTGGGAAAAATAAATAAAAATTAAGGAAAGATGGGAATTTTTACGCAAAGCAAATTTTTAATAAAATCGATTTTATTTAAAAATAATGACCGTAGATACATGAAATTTTTACCAAATTTTTATATTGGCATTTTCTGTATACTATACAATTTTAATAATTTGTAACAGTATTGATTAAATTCTAATTTACTATTGTTTAATTAATATTAAAAATTACTTATACAGTTATAGCATATAACAGTACCAACAGCCAACAATTTATTATAAACCCATTAAAAAAAATAAACATTAACATAAAATATAACTTTAGTCTATTATATTTAAAAACTTTTTAGAGAAAACAACTCAAAAAATTAAAAAAAATTATGAAATACTAATAATACTTAATTTAAGCTTTAAAGTGTAAAAGCTATTCGTTTATTTTTTTGTTTTTGCAAACTCGTCAATCACTTTACTATGGTTATTTATCAACGTTCTTCTTAATTCTTTTATAATTGATAATACTGCTGTATTGTGATGGCGTTCAGTGGTCGTTGAAGATCTCAAGTATGTTTTTATTCTACCCATTGCCTAGTCGGCCTAGGCCTGCGCGATAGCATCGATTAATCCTTTTAGTTGGTCGATACTATCGATTAATTGATGTTTTTTATTAAACAGAATCGTCCGATGTTTCGAATACAATCGGTTTATCAATACTATCCGTTAATTCGATACTATCGGTTAATTCGGTACTATCGGTTTACCGATATTATTGATTTATCGATATAGCAGTTAATTATAATATTACAAAAATTAACATTTAACCAATCTTTACGAACCGAATATAACAGAAATATAAACAATATAATAACCATGATTAACTAACAAACCTAACTGTATATTTCCTTGGGTTTAATATTTCAAAGAATGTCTATATAATTTTGTTTTAATTTTACTCTAAATCGATACCCCTCCCCTATAGTATCGAATCTAAGTATCTGATCGATACTATCGGTTTATCGGTATTATCGATGCATTAAATACAATCGATTAATCGAATACAATCGGTAGTTTTAACACAATCCACTATCGTCCACTAGAAGTGACTATTGCGCAGCCCTAAGTCGGCCTACCCTGTAAACACGCCGCCACTGAGTATTTCTATAGTGTACCTACAGCCTGAGTGTGTGTCCGTGTTCGTCGAATAACCATTATTGTTTTTTTGTTTATTTTTTCGGGAAATCTTGCGATGACCCGCAATCCCACGTCTCGGTGGCTCAGTGGCGTGTATAATATAATGCAATACATCCGTTTTAGGGATTTGATACTTCCCACATGATTATAATCATCGGCCGTATTGTATTTGTTTTTACACAACTACTGCAGATATTACCAAGACGGCGCGCGTTATCTTTGTCATAATTAACTGCGTGAAATGTTGAAACGCAAATTATAAATGTGTGGAACGTCATTAGAGAAAAAGTACCTACCAATATAGTTATCTACTTTATAAAAATGAGTAATGTAGGTATTGGAGTTGCGTTTCTACACAACACTGTTCGCATATTATAGTGGTCGTCGGACGAAGTTGAGATGTCTTGTTATGTTGATTGTTGCAGGCGTAAGTGTGCAGCAACTATGCAAGTTTATAATAGGTATAGATATATTTATTTTTGAAAATTGTATAGACAGGTACGTAAAGCCGTAAAGGTGTGTAGTGTTTACTTATTGTGAATACACAATTCTACCTAAGTAATATAAAATCAAACAAGTTTATATTGTATTTTACGGACACAGGCACCACGTATATATATATATATATATATATATCACATGTCTGGTTGCGAACTCATGACACATCTCATACACAGAAATCACTGCCGTAGGTAGACCTCATCACCAGGGCTAGGATTTGTGTGATGATAAAAACAAGGAAATACGCATTTTTATTTTTAAAAATACACAGAAAATATAGGTACAAAAGAAATGATTTATTTATTGAAATAAATTAGTGATTGGCTGATGGTCTTCAATCGTAATATAACATAATTGGGATTAAAAATTAAAATTTATTTATTTATTTTTCGTATTCATATTTATAATTCACATTCAATAATAGAAATACGTGTGTTACATGCGACTAAAAGATAATTTTTTAAATTTTCGGATATAAATGATTGGCGATTGGATCGTAGTATTGATTCGTATTGGCTGGCGCTTCAACGTCACGTGATGTAGTCGACTCATATTTAAGTAAAGGAATTTGTCCTGGTGCTATAGCTGAAAATATCTTCGTCCGGTTCGCAATTTAATATTTTACTTATTGATTGAAGAGTTTTAAATCCTTTATTTTTTTTGTAAAACCAAGGATATTTTGTTTTTACTATACAAAACCAACAACACATCCGTTACATTCAAGAAGTCGATAGTATAAAGATTGTATTTATTGAAAAGTTTATCTATGACCAAAATTTCAAGTTATATATTTTGATCAGTTTAATACATTATTACGGATTATTATCGGCTTAAATATAATAAATAAAATCATACTAAAATGTGCATTAAGCTCAATATGCTTATGCAAAAACATGCAAAATAAAAATAGTACCATTTTCATCAGAATCACATAAATTATGAACTCTACTCACTAAAACTCCATTTGGATTTTTTAGCAAAAAAAAAAATATGTTGTTTCATACAAATCTTAGCTTTGCTTATCACTATAATATGTTTATTTAGGACACAGGTATATGATATATTTGATATATCTGTATATATTATATCATAGGCGTTTATTATAATATGTTTTATACTGAAAGTATAATTTATTACTCGGATGATAATATGATATTATAGTAGGTAAATCACGAGTAACCAATTTTTTTTTAACTTTTTATAGGTACCTATACAAAGATTATTTTTACTGAAATAAAAATAAAGCAAATTTTTTTATTAATTAATAAAGGCGCATATTAACGTACGGAAATAAATTATTCAAACGAATTTTTTATGACAGCAGTATATAGAATTACTTAAATTTAAGTAGGTATAGCGTACAAACAAAATTACGACGAACTCAATTTTGTTTTAAAAAAAACTATGAATAAATATTATTTTTAAATTTTTAATGTTATTTCGGTGAACTAAACTATGGTAATGTTGAGTTATAAATTATAATGGCAAGCAGTAGGTACACGTGGGATTTTCTTCCGGATGTGAGTTTTTTTTCTTTATAAAAAAGCTGTTCCAAATAATAAGTAATAACTTAAATTGTTATAAATTTTAGCTGAAAAAAAAAATAATGAGTTTAAAATGTTATGGGGAGTAGTTGCACTGCACTTCCCGTCAATCCGTGTTCATTCGCCAACATCGCTGATTGAAAATATTTCGTATATTGTTTAATGCAGAAAATATATATTGGCCTATTAATTTCACGACCTTACTTTCCAGTAGACTTTTATATTGAAAATATGATAGAAATAACATTCATACAAAAATAAAAAGAACACGATTTTATATAATTTACCAACCTTCTTTGGCGTAAACTTAAGAGTTTCGATATAAAATCTCAGCGGGGAACACTTACGCTTTATACTGAATTGGTCTATAACGAAGAATGCCATTCCAATAAAACCTATCCATATATACACACACATATATATATAGGGAGGGTGAATAATATAAATTAGACGAGTAATTGAAACAATTTATAATAATATCTATACATATTTTTTATAGGTATGTAGTCGTAAATTATGTGTATTCAGTAATCACATACATTTTTAAAGTCAAACGAAGAAAAAAATAGTTTTATATATTATCTATAGGTTTAAAAACATATTACTTGACTGGCATTATCAAATGGAAAAATATTATTGAATAATTTTATTCGATAAGAATAAAGGCTAGTCTCTTTCTTTTTTCAAAAAAACCCACTTAAAATTGTATATAAAAAAAGTTTTATCATATACATAGTGTTGGAAGATAAGTAATAACAAAAAAAAAAATAAATATATTTAAGTTTTTCAATTAATTAACCAACTGAATTATACGCCCGTAATTGGCATTACGTTATGACGAGAATGACCTAACATACATTTTCCTCGGTAATCGTGATTTGACTTATTGAGTGCGATTGATAAAAAAAATTGATTTTATAATACTATTATGATACTAACTACTAGGTATATGCTAAAAAAAAAAAAAAAAATGATACTACTTTTCTAGAACATGATATGTAACACTAAAACGTTAATCCCATTTCATGATGTATTTTATAATCGTATATAAATATCAAACGTATTGCTGGATTTGAACATTTAACGTTTCAACGGTTACACGTATAACACGATATAGATAGGTAGGTACTACGAAAATACAATATTTGGAAAGTCTTACTAACTGCTGTCACTTACAACTATATTAAACCTTACGTGTTTCGTAACTTTGGCAAAGTGCAACCCGTACATGCGTCGGAATCGAGTTGGAAATCAGTTTTACAAATAAATTTAAAACCGCGTAAGTCAAACGTTAAATATTATAGTATATATGTAAAGTGTGGCTTTTTGAAAACGGTAGGTACTGTATAATATATTTTCTAGAGCGGTACGGAGTCTATATAATGGACTGTGCGATATATAGTTTATACTTTTTAGGTGATAATGTGGGACAGTTAACCTTAACAATTTCAGAATATTCATAATTAAGGACTAAAAGATACGTTTTGGTTCACTTCGTTTGTTTAATTTACGTTTGCGCATTATTTGAATAGGACGTTACAGCGTTTTCCGTGCTAAATATTAAATAATAATCAAATCGTTGTCTTTGGTGTCGCGAGATCGGAATATATTTAAAAAAAAAAAAAAACTATCACATGGGGACATTTATATTAAGCGCAGAGAACGAATGGACGGTAAAAAAAGTGTGTCCATTCGCACATAGCTTTTGGTTTTCCTCGTTAACAGTTCTCGGCAAAAGAACGCATCTCAGCACAAGCGCATAGGAGGTGCGCATTTGTCGGATTTGGCACCGACTCTTGTGGAATTGATAGAATACCGCGCAAATTAAAAACACGATTCCCGATACCGAAACGAACGTAAAATCACAGGCGCGCGAGTTTTAGAGCTCGAATGGTTGTCGACCGTCCGGGGACGTCCGGAACCGCACGTTCACACGCACAGGCGTCGTGTAAAATGTAATTCGTAGCGAACGCACGAAAGGTGTTTGAAAAAAATATTTCTAGTCTCGTTTGGCCTTTGCGCTGACCGGACGCGTTGCGATCGTTGCGGCACACGCGCGCGCAGAGTGTGTGTGTGTGTGTGTGTGAGAGAAGAGCGAGGCGCGAGTACGTCTACGATAACATTACACGTGCATAGGCGTTCCGGAGCGAGAGTCAATCGAATCGGCGAGACCGCAGTAACACACACACACACACACACACTAAGACTCACACGACGTCACACGATGCACTCGCTCAAACTTACGCACACACACGCGAGCGCGCGCGCGCGCGCGCTTACGGGCCGACGGCGAACGGGGCGGAGAGAATACGGCGGGCCATATTTAAATATAGAACGGGTGTGCGTGTGTGTGTGTGTGCGTGTGCGGCGGCGGAGACGTGGTCGCGCTCAGGGGATTCCGTCTCCGTACTTAGGCGTCTGTGCGTACGTCCACAAGTCGTGCGAGTGCCGCCGCCGCCGCGTGTAGCCGACGACGACGCGCAACGCCATTAACGAGTAACGCAGTCGCGCGACACGGCCGTAGACTACGGTGTGCTGCGGTACGGCGTCGTTGTTTTATTATCGTGTGGGTACACGACACGTTGATTATACGCCGGCGGGTTCGGATTCGGTTCGGTTTGTCGGGCGAGGTCCGCGGAGGTCGTCGCCGTCCGACACCCTTCGACGGGCGACAATCGGTCTTCGGCCGCCGACGCGCGTCGTCTGCGCGTGTGTACCATTCTCATAACGTGTAATTGTAACGCGCCCGGTGTGCAACGCCGTTTTGTGTCGTTCTTCGTCGGGGGGGCGTAGGAGCCCGCCGCGCACTCGGAGTTTCGCGCGCCGGAACCGGTTTCCGAGTAAAAAACACGACCCTCCCCCCACCCCCCTCAACGCTAAACGCGGATTTCTCCCCGCCGTGTATAACCCTACCGGATAAAAGTGAGTACCACCTACAATACAATAAAATTATAGTTTTACCTCATCTAACACCCCCCCCCTCTCCTCCACCAACAATACCTGATCGGTATCTAACGCGGGCAACGGTTTTTTCGTCACCCGTCGTCTCGTCGTCTCGCCTCTATCACGTCGACCGTTTTCGAAGAGCTACTCGAGCTCCGGCACGTCCAATAATAATAATAACAACCGTTATATAATGATCGTACTGCGTTGTCGCAATTCTGACACTAATTGATTATAGATCTGGGTATACAATACATTCAATATTTATAATAATAACATTATTACGAACCACCGTCGTTTCGTTGTGTCCGCCGAGATGACGAAATTTTCGTATTCAAGAGACGACGATTTGAATTTTAAATGTGCCCCGGGTTAGGTCATTGATATACATTTTAATTTAGCGCACATTTTTGCTATTAAATAAAACGATATCTTCATATTTTTTTCTAAATCTTACCTCACCGTGAATATCAATTCTATTGATACCATTGATCAACGACATTTTAAAATCTAAACTGGTACCTACTAATATTTAATTAAATTTTCAATTATTTTAACTAATAAAATATATTTTAATTTTTGATAAAAGGAGCAGCTTACAATTATTTATTTGTTGTAATACACTGGCTTGGAGGTGAATCATCCTGACACCCATAAGACATAATTTTCATTTCTAACCAATTTCGTCCGATAAGCAATGGCGTCGTTTTTATTTTTAATAGGAGAGGCAAAAGTTTTGACCAGCCCATATAATTGAACAAAAAAAAAAAAAAAAAAATAGAACGCATCGCTCCCAAGCTAACTTTCACTTATATTTTTATCTCGATATAATTCCCATCGTATATATAACTCTATACGCGCATGAGGCAAAAGTAGTATCATTTAATATAGGTAGCAAAAAAGATACGGAGGAGCTAAAAAATTATAGTCACTACCTCAGTGACGTCATTTTATAATTTTCTAGAATTATCAAACTTTGTAAATTACAACATAAAACACGACTGCCAAACTTTATTGAAAAATCTATGAAAATTAAAACAAAATATATGAATATTTAAACTAAAATAGGTACTTTTTGTTATAGAAAATTTCCGAAATTATGCATAAATTTGAGAGTGATCATTTTGTTTTTAGAATTTTTAGATTATAGTATCCGCGTCTATATTATATTTGAAGTAAAAAACTATAGATATTAATTATTATCGTGTTAAAAGTGCTCTAGACAATATTATATTTCCTCAAAATTATAAAAATTATAATTATGCTATTTCATCAACAACCGGCTTAACAATTAGACTGATATTATAATCAGACAGGGGCAAATGCCTCTTCAAATGATGCCACTGCCGATTAGTTTGATTCATTTGTACCCTTTTCCTTTGACGTAAAATCGAATCTTAAGTCCGCGTGCAGTAACGGTGTCGTTCTGAAAGCCGGAACGCTTTTAAAATCGGTCGATGAATTTTGTACCAATTTCATATTTTTGTACCCAATTTGTATTGCATTTTTACCATTAAATTTGTATACAAATCGGATACAAAAATATGAAATTGGTTAGAGGTGGAAATGATGACTTATGGTGCTAGGATTCACCTCTGGCCATAGATACAACAAATAATTATTAGACGGCAACCATAACTTAATTTATGCTGATATTGTTACTTGAACTCTTGGTTTAGTTAGTATATACTTATACTTGTTAAATCAAAAATTCAGGAATGTGAAATAAATAATTTTTTTTGTAAAGTTAACTGCTCATCGTTTAAAAAAAATTTTGATACGAGTCCTTTAAAAAATAGCTCAGACTTTTTATATTTTATATATTTCTAAAATCTAAAGGCTAGATGTACGCGAGGCTATATGTGTTCATATATAAAAAGTGTTTTCTGTTTTAAAAAAATGAATAAGATTTGAAAGCGGCTATCGTTATATTAAAAATAACTGAAAAACAAAATCTATCACTAAAAATAATTCTTGTCCAGTATGTAATATTGTAATATCTTTAAAAAGAAAACAATGTTTTCGATTAGTAAAAAAAGCACACGTTAAAGAAGTCGTTTTTTCGAAGTATATCAAATAATAAATATTACCAATTATACCACCTACTAGTGACAGTATACACACAGTAGTTATTTGTACGAATTTATGTTTATTTTAAATGTGATAAAAATAAATATAATACGCACTAGGATTATTTACTGGAGTTTTTATATGTAGGTTTTTTATTTTTGTTTTTCGACATCAAAAATAATAAATTATTCGATAATATTATACTAAGCCCGAAAATCATGAAGATTTGTTTCTATCTTTACTAATTATAGTCTGTAACGAAAAGTTTTTACTAAATATTTGTGCGTGTCACATCAATTTTTATTATAATGGGTTATGTTGTTTTACAGCTGAAATCTAAAGCATTCCTTTAATTTGGTCAACGATAGTTTTAAAAAAGTGTATTATTGTATGCCATTAATTTCAAACTATGCCAAAAATAATAATTTAGAGCAATTTTATACAACGATAACACTGCAGGTCAGTAATTTGTCACAGATAAATGACCGTTGGTCAGCGTTGGAAACAAATAACAATAATCTGTCTAGATTGTCATTTAAATCATTTTATTTTACAGTCTAAAGGAAAGAAACACGGAAGATACAATTCAAGTTTTTTGTGCAATTTATTGCAATTCAATATATATATATATATATATATATATAAATAATATAATAAATCATTTCGATTTTATTAATTAATATTATATTGAATAGTTAATACTAATCAATGGGTACGTCTATGTCTATGATAATGGTTCTCAATCTTTTTATATCTAAGTTCCACCTACATATTTTAAAAATTTTCGAGCACTTGCTACATTTTTTTTGTCTATAAAAATGTACATACCTAATATGTGTTATATGATATACTGCACATTTTATTGTTATACGCATGTTATTGCAATACACATGGAGCCTTTTATTAGGAACTACAAAATTATGTAAATATAAGCATTTAATGTACAAAAGTAAAATTATTATGGTTTAAATACTTTAATGAGACCATTGGTGTTGTTTTTAGTGAACGAAGACGGCAATATCGGTCTCCATGTTGGTAAATTTTAAGTATTAAATCATTTTCTACATTAATTTTATTTCTATATTTAGTTGTATATAATAAATAAGCGGGAAAAAATATTTTTCGCACTGATATGATGTCGACACAAAAAGGATTAGAAGCTGTAGAGCTTGTGCGGATAACGTTAATATTTAATGCTTATAATAATTACAATATTCGCGTACCACATGTTTAGAAACACTGCCCTATAATAATCTATCTATATAATACGATAATGACGGTTTTCTCTATCAACTATATCAATGTAATAAACTATCATATAAATATGACGCAGGAGATATTTGTACTTGTTTTTAATCACGTTTTCAACGGAATGAATAATGAAAATGAAATCATTTTTTTATTTTTATTATTTAAATCACCCGAATCTGAAATAATCGTCGAGCAACGAGCATGTCAAATTACATACTTAGAATACTTTTTAACGGCAAACTATTGTGCGTCCACAACTGAATCGATCGACTGCGTTTCAATAGTAAAAGTGCATTTTCCTTAAAAATCGGACAGAACACCAAAATAAACGCATCCTGTATGAGTTACGGGACGTGTATGCTGCTTGCGTATGGTTGTATTTTTCTAAAAGCATTTAAAAATGTAGACCGCTAGTGGAGTAGTATATAAGCACAGCGGTGAGTACACACACACACACCTCGTAAAGCGGTGTCGAGTAACTCTAACCCAAGTACTGGTAAATGGTATAACGATGGTCGTAACACACGCGTTTACAATATGCACCATTATTGAACGACGTACGCGTTATGATGATGTCCCGACGAGGACCTCAGTTGATTAATTTACGTTTCCGTTTTATTGCGAGCAGTGCGGGAGAACAGAAATAAACGCTTTCGTGCCGTTATATAATAATAATATAACTGTATCTAATATCTATACGGTATAAAGTCAGTCGGCGGGTGTGGCGTTTACAGATTTTTTTTTTATTTACTCGACGGCGTCGGCGATGCACGTGTTAAAAGGTTTACGCGATAAACACCGCCGTAATGCATATTATATAATAATGAAAAAAAAAAAAAGAAATCGGGACGAATATCGGTTGTAACGGGCCCGTCGTTGTTAGGCGATACGGAAATCGAGAACGTTTTACCGGACGATAATGTCATTATTATGGTGTTCAGAAGGAAATAGTCTTTCGCGCGGCGGGCCCGTCCGAGACTCGAGAGACGGTTGCCAAAAGCGGCTGCGGCGGTTTTGATCCGACTCTACTCGCCGCCTGCAGCGTCACTGGTCTTCAACACCAAATCGGCTTGTTAAAATTATTTCGCGGCGACTGCTGCAGTAATAATAACGAAATAATTACTGTCGTTTAGAGACGCGCTGCGGCTGGTAAAAATAATAATAATAAATAAATAAATAAATAAATACGTAAACCGTGTAAAGAATCTGAACGGCACGCGTTGTACATAATTATTATAGAGGACGATTTATGATAATATTCCGTGTGTCGTCTCGGTGCCGCATAATCCGAAACCAGATCCGAGTCGGTCACCCCTCGCCGGTCAAACGCGTCCGTTCGGCGACGATAAAATAAAATGGCTTCGTCTTTGCGTTTTTCTTTATTTCTTTATTTCTTTCTCGTTTTACGACCTAGGGGACTAGGAATATTATATTCTTAGGGTCTAGGCCTTTTGGCGGCGGCGGCGGCGAGCGGACAGTCGTCATTAGTCGTATATGTATATATATAGCGTGTTTTACACGACCGCATATACGTATGCGATGATAATAATAATAATCTTATTAATATAAATATATGTCTTAACCCCGTTAGCGGTCATACATACATACATACATATATATAAATATATAAACAAACATCCGCAAGACGTCGTCGTCCCATGCGTATTATTATCCGTCATCGTCGTCGTAGTTATACGATTTTTTTATATATATATATATATATATACGCGACGCGGCGATAATTATGTCGCGTGAGTCACGTGCACTTATATAGCCCATATGGGGAGGGTAGCCCCTCCTCACGGACCGGGGGCAGTCAAGTCTTCGCGTACGCACCACAACAATATATTACGCGAAACGCGCGTACACGTACACACGCGACCGATTGTCGTAACGCGGCAATAGCAATAATTGCTAGTTCGTATCGTTTTTCGCGTCGGTTCCCCCCGTCCGTCACCCCGCGGCCCGTCCCAACGTGTAACAATAACAATTCGTCCGATCGGAAACGCGCGGCCGAACGTGAGTTCACCCGCCGGGGACAATCTCGCTGTCGAGAGCCGTCCGCGGGGCCGGTCCGGCAGAACCGATCGCGGGTCTCCCGTTCGGCCGAGATGACGCGGAGCCGCGAAACGGGTGACGTGCGGCGTCGCAAACAGACGTCCGTTCCCCCGGACGTTCGACGTGACGGCCGTCGGCGCCTACGCGCTCCGCCGATTTCATAAATGTTGTTCATTGTGACGGGGCGCGGTATGCGGAGAATACGGGCGAGTGTTTGGGGCCCGGATCGGACGCGCGTCGTCCCGACCGCCGCGGGCACCGTCGTAGAAAATAATATGTCATGTCGCGCCGGACGTCGGTCGCGAGGACTCGAGTACGTTTCCTCAGAGCGCTAACGGCGCCCAACGCTAATTGTACACGCGCGGTATTCGGGCGGGCTACTTTTTCCGCGCTCTTTCGGCCACGGCGCGGCGGCGGTGGGTCCGCGTCGCGTTTTTTTCCAAATCCAAATCGGAGTAAACGCCGCTGGCGGCCGGTCACCGGGATAATTCCCGGAGCGATCGATTTGAGCAACCGCTCCGGGGGTAGTGAACCATGCCCTCCTCGATCTGTTTTCGACTCGCGGTCTGCGGGGTGCGTTGTTCTCGGTTTACAGCTGCGTTTTATTAAAAAAAAAAAAAAAAAAATGTTCTTACCATTTTTTTTTCACAATTTTTTCCTCGTCAAAAAATACCAAAAACACACTCTGAAAAATCGTGATTTATTATTATGATAATAATTGTTTTTTCTGTTTTGTTCGCAGGTGTCTGGCGGAGGAACGGCACTGTGCCGCGGGCGGAAGGACGACCACGAGCAACGAGCTGCCGCCACCACCACCAACAACAACAACAACAATAACAACAGCAGAACCGCGGTGGCCACTATGATATCGGCCGCGGGAGCGGTCGGCGGCGGCCGTCTGCTGGTCGTCGTCGACGTGGACGGCGCCGACAGCGACAGCTGACATCCCGGACGACTGCGACCGGTGCGGGAATGCGGCGGTGCTGCTTACGGATGGGGTGTCCCGCCGGCCCGGTACGCCATGCTTGACGTGTTCCGGGGCCTCAAGAGCCTGGTGAAAATCAGCCACGTGCACATCGACTCGCCCGTGTTCCGGCTCCACTACAGCTTGACCGTGATGCTGTTGTCCGCGTTCAGCCTGATCGTCACCACCCGGCAGTACGTAGGCAACCCGATCGACTGCGTGCACACCAAGGACATACCAGAGGACGTGCTCAACACGTACTGCTGGATACACTCGACGTACACCATTAAGGAGGCGTTCAAGAAGAAGGTGGGCGTCAGCGTCCCGTACCCGGGCGTGGACAACACCCGCGGAAAAGCGGACGACCGCAAGACGTACGGCTACTACCAGTGGGTGTGCTTCTGCCTCTTTTTCCAGGTAAAGACACCCCCGCGCGGACGTGCCCACGTTTCCGCCCAACTGCCGCCGCTCCCCCCCCC
>JACXSJ010003310.1:0-26141 GCA_014851325.1 Pentalonia nigronervosa
ATAGCGAGTCGTGGCACCGTCCGGCCAAAAGGGTTTGCTCAGCAAATTCCGTTTAGCTCGGCGGTGCTGTACAATATTACTACTACTAATACATACATTTTACATATAACTAATAACCAGGATTTCTTAGCATTCATAACAAAACAATGAAGTTAAAACAGTTATAGTGTAAATGCGTGATGTCGTTCCTGAACAACAACAAACTTTATGAGCTTATAATTCATCAGTTTAAGTTCATAATTTTTTTTATCATTTTTCCTATGTTATTTAAAACTTAAGAAACTTAAAAAAAATTATTGCCCTGAAAAAAAAAAATCATTCATTGTAGGGTTAAATATTCTATTGTTGTAATGCATTGTACATAAAAACACTCAATTAGTTATTATATACTTATTTAAAGTTAATTGTAAATAATATATATTTAGGCTTCAAACATATATTATTGAATTAAATAATTGGAATCATTTTTCATTAAATTATTCATATTTAAATATTTTATATATTTTAAATTAATTATATCAAAAGAGTGTTCTAATTTTACATTCTTATGTTAATTATTTATATTTTTACCAATAAACAATAAATGAAAATATTCTATTTTCATTTTTTCAACTATAAAAACAATAAATTATAATTTTTATATATTACTTATTAAAATGCACTGTAATTTTTTTTTTGAAAGACAGATTTACATAATATAAGCTTATTATGAATAGTAAAATAATTAATTTATGACCTTTGCTAAAACCTTACAAATATTAAACTAAAGTCATAGGTTAATTTTACATTTAAATAATATATTAATTATTAATAATCTGAAAGACCTTTAAATTTTTATAATTCTGTGATAAATTTTAACAAACAATATTTTCATTAATAGTTTGGTTAGGTCAACTGATAATTATCTCAATAAATATCTGTTTTTTGTGAACCTATTTTAGATCATCTAATTGTTCTGAACTTGTGGCACATTTGCTGTAATTTTATAATAAGACCAGTTGTTTTATAAGTAATTCAAATGCCTCAGTGTTGGCACACATACTTTTATTCCACAACTATTCATTTCGACCATCAGATAAAAACGCATGTGCCAAGGCTATGGCTAATTAATACTTGGACTATTTGAATTAGTCTTGTAAAAACAATTGTCTTTGGTGTATAATTCCTACAAAGATCAGAATAATTACAGTTTTTAATATATACACATGAAAACAATTGTGTTTAGGAACAAATTTCTAGAATTATTGTCTTATGTAGGTGAATGAAGCGAGTTCATGAATGAATTTGTCATCTTAATATTTTTAGTGTTGTTTGTGTTCTCGGCCATCTTGAATAGAACTATATGAATAATTTTTTTTCACCCCTGAAAACAAAATAATAAATACCTTATTTGGAATACAATGTTAAATACAATAATGGTATCTAGTTCTAGTGCAGACCTAGAAGACAATAACAAAATTAAGACTTAAAACCGATATTATATTGTAGACGTGACACGGATATTAACTACAGTAAACTAGACTTTCACAATTTTGATTTTAAACAGCATTTGGACAAATGTGATCGTCCCCCACATCCAGACTGATGTAGTCATAATACAATGATTGATTGTTTTACAACTACCCTAAACTAATGTGAATTGACTATTGATTACAAATTATAATATGATAATGACGTGTAATGTAACGTAAATTATGTAATGAACAAACGACATAAATGTTTTTGAGTTAAATAATCGCTTTATCAATTATTACAATATTAAACAATGTACGTGATGTCTTCTTTCATTATCGTGATTTGTGCTGAATCCTTACTTCATGTATTATAGCTGGCGCCTGGCAAGCTGACTATAATGGATGTATAGCCTAAACTAACAACATACATAATTATAAAAATAAAAAATTGGAAAATCTATCAGCTGTATAGTTGGAGACTTTGAGTCAAATGTTGAAATGTACCTTGTTACTGAGTATGTCACGAATGGATGTGTTCAATTTGAATTCAATGTTAAATCATTGTTTACGAAAATCGATTACGAGCGGTGACTCTCTGTTGTCAGCCTACCTGTTTATTATATTCCTAAGGATACTTTATTAAATATATTAATGTATTTATGATATTTTTAATAGTAAAACGGGAGGTTGAATTTATTGAACTTGAACTAATACTGCCAAAAACAAATCACATATATTATTATAATAATATATTATTTCGTTTAATTAATTTATTGTGAGTCAATATCATCAACCACCTGAATACCCGAGTACCCTACAGTGGAACGGTGTGAAAAATACAATTTTATTATTAATGTCCATTCATATAAACAGATTACTGTTTCGTGGTTACAAATTTAGCATGGCGGTACTACGGTAGACAATATTAATTACTGACTAAAAACCTGTAATCTGTATATTATTATATGAATGGAGTAATACACACCAATAATTAAATAATATTTTTGGGTCACATTTTGAATTTTAGACACGATAATATTATATTTGATGATTTCATCATTACCTTCACCATCGCTTGACGAATAAAAATTGCATATTCGTGTTATGGCAGTATAACTTATTAATTATAATAGGTATATATATTTTATAACCACCAATGCGCTTAAGACTTATACTACATACAATATACACTGTACAATTAAATTTTGAAATCGTGGTAAAAAAAATGTCCGGTTAACTAGAATTTATTTATTTAAAGATAAAAAAATTCAATAATTATGTATTGATCTTGTTTTATAAGGAAAAAAGCAGATTTAATTATACATTGAAAAAAAATCTATAATTATAGCTGTACTATTAAAACTCGAAAAACCAGATAATTTGGATAAAATTGATGGTTCAATATGACGTGCACCCAAAATTTGAGTAGTATTCAGAGTCAAAACAATGTATATGTAGGTAGTTATTTATTTATATCAACAAGTTGTGATTTTACCGACATTGGTAAGTATCTACAAGATAATTAATCGATTGTTAATTTCGTCATATGATCAAAATGTATATTAATTCTATAGTTGGAGCATTGATTGTTCAACACATCGCAGCATTTTTCCTTTTACCTAATTTTATGTACCGGACATCTTTACCGTGGACTTTTTATACTTTTTTACCACGGACTTTTTAGAGCAGTCTACTCGGCACAATACATTGTTGTTAGTGCAGTCGAGCAATTAAATATTTATAAAATGTCGTACATTGAGCACCGAAGTACCTATCAAGTGTTATCTAAATACAAGTATTAATAATCTGCACTATTGTTAATTAATGGTGAGAAATGCCGCTCAAAATATTATTATTACCATCATCATTGTATCAACATGACGAATAATTATAACGCGAGTTCGCAACAATATTGTTATCGGTTTTTAAGTATATACCAATAACACGAATTAAGTGTACATAAGTATACTACGCGGCAAATATTGACAATTTGAGGCGTAAGTAGGTCACTACTACAGATTTTATAGCCGTGTCTACGGTTAACTACTGCGAAGTCGGTATAGTTATCGTGTACCATTTATTGTTATAGTCTATTCTGTGTAAAGACATAAAAATAATAATTACAATTCAATTTATTACGCTCAGAGATGGATATTTTTTTTTAACAGGCGGACTGTCTGGTTTCTGTGCACAGTTCTTTATAAATAAAATATATAATTTATATAATTGTCTACATAGATATAATACAACATTATATTATGATTATTATAGCATTATTAATATGTATACGATTGTGTGTATTGTGCAATTGGGGTCCGGGCTAGTGACAAACCGTCGAGCCATAGCGTTATCACAGAATATAAAAAATAATAATCATGACGTGGACACATATAATTGTGTATACAGCAGTATATTATTATTTGTTGTACTGCTCAATAGTACAGGACGAACATGATTTTTTACCTATTCCAAAAATGTACGATCGCTGACGGTACTGATAAGATTATTCGGCAATAGCTCGGTATCAAGTTCTAACATTCTACAAATTAGTACTGCGAGCAGTATACTATATACTGTGTTTGTTCCGGCCTTATTTTGTCCACGATCTAGATTGAACTCGACGTTTTTGCTGTTTGACAAAAATCCAAAATGTATAATTCAAGTTGTCAAGCATGGAGTGACGTGGATTCGGTGCAAAACATTTCTCTTTTATCTTTAGACATAAATTCTTGGTAAATAATGTTCACAAATAAGCTCTCAATAAAACGTGCTTGGCTCCGTTGCATTATTGTTAATTTAGTTATAAATTTAACATTGTAATAATATTTATTTATTTTAAACCTTTTGGTGAATGTGATACTTCAAAAGATTTTGGGATTTATGCAAATGAGTCAAAATACATTCATGCTCAAGCCAAGCCATTGTCTTGCTATCAAACTGAATAACCTAATTCTCCCCATTGCACAAAATGTCTGTTTCTCAGACCTACTATCTAGATCGTAGATTAGCCCACATACTAATGTCTTGCTTTGAATGAAGAAGATGTCGGTGCATTATTAGATTTTTGTCTCCAACTGATGCACAACATATTGGGTTACTTCTTTTCCATGTTTCACCCATTGAATTCTATGTTATCATATGAAATTCAATGATTTCACCAGGATACTCCATTGGTTGTACAATTTATGAAACTACAGGCTATGGGTCTAGCGAATTTGATTCTCCGGATTGTCATAAAATTAGTACTATGTATATATATATATATGTGTGTGTGTATATATAGTTTGTCTTTAATAACAGAAATATAAGATTATATTGATAATTATTGCATTTCATTGGACCAGAACACATATGTAATAAATAACTCATAAGTACTAGCCATATTGCACAATGTTTAGTCTATGACCTATGAAGATGTTTTGGTGATGATCTTTTTTTTTGCATTTCGGGTCTGCTATCTTTCAAAGGTGTTAACGTTAGCAATATACCAAATTTGTGATTAGCAGAACTAATCTTGTATTGAGCTTCAGTATTAGACTATTATCAAGCTTAAAGTTAAGAATACTATCTGTATGCTTGTGTTCATGTTTTTAAGATATTTCAAATTTTATGTGAATTATGAGTCGGTAAAATATTACAATTTAAAAATGCTCATATTGCTTAATACATAATATAATTTTCTTAACTTAAAGTTTTATAATAAGTCAGTTTTTTTTAGTACTATGTTATTACATCATGTTGGTCTTGCTAAACACAAATTTACCATGTTGACTGTAGGTCAGAGAGAGAAAACGAGAATAATTCATTGACATTCTCTTAACAATTACAACTTCTTCTTGTATTCATACATATTAATCTCAAAAAAAAAAAACTCTTGCATAAGTTTTTCTTTAAGCATCCTATAGAATCTAACTCTGGGTTCAGCCAAATCCTCAGTCTTAATTTTACAGTCCAAAGTGTAGTTAAAACTTTCTATAAATTTTTCCACACCAACTTCCACAATCATCATCTATCTAATCTATCTGTTTGTATTATCCAAGGTAATCTCGAAGGACGACTAATGTAAATAGTGCACACAAGTCTCATTAACCAGAATCATCTATTCGTTTACTAACACTTTGTATAAAAATTAAATTTTGGATTATGGAATGTATTTATAATAATAATAAACAGTCTTGCATTTAAATTAATATAGTTTAGTATTTTACCCATACATTTTTTTTTTTTATAAAACATTAGTGATAGATAGATGAGTGATATTTTTTAATATTTTGAATTTTATTTTGTTATAGTGTTGATATTCCTCAACAAGTAAATCAAATAGAAAACAATCATGAGGTTTATCTACCACCTGAGTTGATGGAAAAAATTGTTTGTTATTTTGATGGCAGGACTTTGCTTAAATTCAAACTGGTGTCAAAAACGTGTAATGATATTGCTAAGAATGCACTTCGTTATAATAAACTATGGAAAAAAATTTGCCATGATGAAATACCAAAGAAATATTTGATTGATCTGTTAACTAAACAGTTTGTTAAAAATATTCCATTTAACTTACTTTCTGAAATGCATTATGAAACGATTTATAAAAATTGGCTTCAATGGCAAAGTCCTGTTTTTAATGTATCTCGTATAGGGTACCATAATTTTTTGGGTCATGATGGAGTAATTAAAATTATTTGTCATAAACTTGATGTCATGATTGTATTTTCAAATTTTATGTATTTGTTTTCACTTTCAAAAAATCAGAACACAGGAACCTTTGCTCTTAGAAATAGTAATTCAGAAAATTGCAAACCAAATGTACTAATAGTGTTAAATCCTAGACCAGAAACAAATCAAGAAACTGGAGGAGATAATGTTTACATCAATTGCCGTCAAAAACATTCAAATCTGTGTCCGTTGCATAACAGAGTTAATAGAGTTCATGATGGAATAAGAAGAGTACATTATACTGGAAAACTTGTTGATGTGGACATGAACGTTTATACTAATGTATGCTGTTGGGTCCGAGAAACATGGTACGAATGGCATTCAAATGTTGATTCAAATGTTATACATGGCCATTTATGCCCACATTTAAGTTACCTTTTGTTTACATCAGTAGTTCATGGGTTGATAATCAGTCGTAATCAGATTAATAGCATTTTAATTCATGGTATTTATAAAGATTCGTGTATAATGGCTCGTTCTTGGTTGAAGAAAAAATATTCAGGAGCTTCTGCAATATACATGTATACAAATATTTTGTTTGTTGGAACTCTAAATGGCTACTTATTGGTATATCGTATGTACAGTATGGATGATTTAATTAATCTCAAAGACAAGAATATGTTATTAGAAGTCAAATTGAACATTGGTCAATTAATAATGTTTGACATTATGGATTTTGGAGGTGTTAAAGCCTTAATAGTTGCATCAACTTCAAGTGTTCTTTGGATTAAAATTAATTAAAGTATTTTTGTGTTCATAAATATTTTTAGAAACAGTGTGTTTATCATAAAGAGAAACTAAAGACTTTAATTCAACAATTAAAATCAAGTTCTTTCAGATTTATAATAACAATTTTTTTTTGTTTTATTACTTTTATACTAAATACATATTTAACGTAAATAATTTGAATTAATGAAAAAATAAACTTATATATTACATATTAGATCTTAGTAAATCCTTAATTTTTAAATATTTAGTTTATTTTTCTACAATTACTTGTATATTTTAATTCTTAATACAACTTTGAATTAATTAAAAACTAATAATTACATTTTTTTTAAATTAAGTTTTTTTTCAGAGTTGGATGTTATCAGAGATATAAGTATTTAATATATGTATCAAAGATATAATTGTCTTGTATTGGGATAATTTTTTGGCTTACATCTAATTAAATCAGTACGTACTATGAATTAAAATCTAAAATATCAAGCTTGGAAGTTTCAATATTTTTATAATAAATATAATTATCTTATTATTTAGTTTATTAAAGTAAAAGTATTTGGTTAAATACTATTTTATTCAATAGTGGAAAATTTAGTTATTATTGCAGGTACTCAATAAAATTAATTTGTTTACATAATGATGAAAATACTAAATAGATTCAAATTCAAATACCAAGCATATTAAAATATCAATACTTTTAGATGTACCAGCAATGAGTTTTAATAATTTTTAAAAATATTAGAAATATAATACAAAATATTATTTATTAACTTAACTTTTTAAAATAAATTATTTTTTATTTTTTTCATTAGAAGTAACATCTAAAGTACTATTAAAAATATGAGCCAACATATCAGTGGAATCATCTGAAGAAATATCGACATTCATTGCACATGGAGAATTAGACCCCGATTCATCCATAGTATAAGGATTGTCACTTCCATCAATATTTGATGATAGAAAATCTTCCATTTTATCATGAAGCTCGACTTCCGTTTCAACTGATAATGCATCTAAAAAATAAAGAAGAAACCAAATATATTGTACAATTTATAGTTAATACAAAATTGAATATTCATAATATATGTTTACTAATATTAATACAGTGCAAGTAAACTTACAAAAAAAGTTACTAATATTCAGTTAGTGCACAAAAATTAAATTAAAAATTAATGCCTACTATTTACTATACATTATAAAGTTTATTTTTTAAATTTTATTATTAATTAATAACAGGAAATCAAAAATTTATTTTCATCAATATGTTATATTTAATATAATTCTCTCGCATGATATTGTTTTTTTTTTAAATATTTGGTCTAATTGAATTTTAAATGTAACTATTTATTTTTATTTTTATTATTTATTGAAACCATATCAACAACAATTAAGTGCTTTTGAAATTTCAAGAATATTTACATGAGAAATGTATATAACATTGCATTTTACATTATGAATAAATGAAAAGAAGTACATTAGTATACAGTACAATTGCATATTTGCATTATATTAGATTGTACAATATGGTCATTTTATGAATTTAAAAATAGTTTGATGCTACCTCCTATTGTTTCCTGGAGACCATTTTCTATTATAATATAGACTCTGATGTCCTTGTAATTTCTACTATATTTACATTTATCATTCATTAATTGTATATGTAATGACATGCTTAAATTGAAAATAATTTTAACACACTTTTCTTCCGAAAATTATTTAAATTTGGCTACATTTGAAACATTTAAAACATTTAATAGAATAAAATAAATAAATATAAAAACAATTAACAATTATTGCACACCTTTTTGGGGGAATATTATTTAAATTCATCCACATTTGAAAATAATGTATACATATTTAATAAAATAAAAACAATAAATAATTATTGTTTTGCTATTTTAGAGAAAATTATATATATATATATATATATATATATAATTATATATGAAACAATTAAAATATATTTAATAAGATGAAAAACAATAAATAATTAGTATACACCATTTGTTTGGAAAATATTTGAATTCAGTTAAATTATAAAGAAACAAATAAACAATTTATAATTTAATTATAAACAAGTTATTGAAAATTTTCTTATCATATTTCATTTGTAAATTAAAGATATGTTTTTTTCCAGTAACGAAATGTTTAAAACAAAAAATGAACAAATATGATTTTTTATTAACAATAATATAATATATTCTTAAACATGAAATATAAGCTGAATATTCTCTTGATTCTAAAATAAATACAAATTTTGTAACGACAAAGACGTCCACATTGTTTACCCCCACTGAGCTACGTAAAGTCAATGAATATAATATAAAAAAAATAAAAATCTACTCTCTAATTATAACTAGACAGAGAACATTGAAACATTTTAATAAAGTTAATTCAGTTATTAGGTATTTTATTAGAATATATGATTAAAGAATAAATCTAAAATTCTATGTTAGTGATGTTTATTTTTATTGTAGAATAGGTACTCTTGGAAGTATATTTCTAGGAAGTTATTAATTGTTAATTTATAGAAATAAACATTTTTATAAATGTATGCAGTAAACTTTTAATTACTCAAAAATTAAAGTTAATATAAGGGGAAAATATTTTAGTTATCAAATCACTTTATTGCTTAGGAAATATCATTATTCAGCTATTCTTTGATTTAACAGATTTTTAGATTTATTTAGATTTAACAGTATTTATTTTTTTGAATCAATAGTTATTGTGAACATAAATGTATTTTTTTTTTAAATCGTTCAAATATGTTAATATGTTTATACTTGTTAAAAAGAAGTTTTGGTATGAAAATACACTCCTATAATTCATGGAAGATGGAAATTAATGGAACATCTGCATTAATTTGCTTATTGATTACTATAGAAAAAATAAATGTATTTTAAAAAGAGTTGTACATTTTTGAGTGGCTTTTATTAGTTTTTAAATCCTGATCAAAATCCCAAGTTAATTCCATGTTTATAAATTTATAATATTTATTTATTTTAATAATTTCTTAGTAAATAAATACTGGGTAACACTGAGAAAACCTAAATTAGAAGTTCAAGGGAACATAAAATGTAAAAAAAAATGAATTGCTTATAAGTCTGGAACACAATGAAAAATACATTGGTTACATAACTAGTCGAAAATAAATGGTCCTTTCCAATTATCTGTAAAAAGGTATGTAAAACTAGACTTAGAGCTCTGAGAGTAAAAATAGTTTAGTTTACGTAGTTATCATGACTCATGAGATAAGATTTAAAAATTAGAAATGAATTACTTTTTACTACGATTTAGGTATATATTAATAATAAATTATTTGTAAAAAAACAGAATTTTCAATGGTAATGATACCAATTCTTGATAGTTTTTCTTGAATGAAAGAAAAAATTTTCTTTTATCTGTTAAAAGCTAATGAGTACTAGTCAGTGACTATCTAATAAGAAATTAACAACCTCTGTATAAAAAAAAAATGTGTTTGTTGTGTACAGTGCTACAAATGTGGGACATGCCGTGGTTGAATGTAGTCCCTTTTCAATAATAAAAAAAAATACAAAAAATTATGCAGCATACCAAAAAAGCAACAGATTAGATAGAAATATAAATACTAGGTTTGTTGCAAATGTTTTGTAAAATCATTTGTAATTTGCATAACAGGCAACAGGTACATATTTTATTAATTTCTCACTAAATAAATAATTTATAATTTTAAAAATATTTCTTCAGGTACCTAAAGTTTTATAATAAACAAAAGCCAAATTTTGTAATTTTTATTACAACTTACAAATGTCAAAATTTCGAATATTTTTGTTAATTAATAATTTGTATTATACTTTTATCTGTAATCATGAAATATTGTAATTAATAATCATCGTAATTTTAAGCTTAAAGCACTAAACATTAGTTCTCCATGCAATTGGTAGTCCGAACAAAACATAATGGAAGGGGCTACAAATTTGTATTATTTTAGATATCAATTATGTAACCTACATAATATATAAAATATGTAAATATTGATATTATCTTTAATCGTGGTTTAGAATAAAAATACTCAATCAAATATAAACAATTGGAATTAGGTATTTTGTGATAAAATTTTATTCAATTTATGGCAATCATTGGATTTCCAAGAAAAATTATTTTAAAGCTATAGTAGTACAGTAGTTATGTAAAATGTGAGAAAAAATTAAGTTATCAGCTTTTAGTAAGATCAGCAACTTTAGTATTATTATATAGGTATTTAGATTATCAAAAACTTGTATTAAATTTATTATTATAAACATATAAAACGTATTAATCGTTTATAACTATTAAAAAATTTAAAAATGTTCAAATATATACTAGATTATTGAATACTAGACAAAAATAAATATGTTTGAATAATTTATAATTAAACTCATACCACGAGCCTGTGCAGCAACTTGTTGGTACAATTCTTCAAACTTAACAGTAGTTAAATCTTGACCATTTTCATATCTTTTTTGAAGTACAGCGTAAACTAATTTTTCTACATCATCAACCCACTTAGATTCAATTAGTCTTATATTAAACCGATCTTTAACACTGAATAGTAAAACAATCAGAAAACTATAATTACTTAATGTATTTATTTACAAATAATAAATAAATGTAAGTAATAGGTATCTTAAAAATTTTATTCAAATTATGTTGGATTATCATACTGACTAAAGAGATTAAGAACTCTTTATATAAGTATAGGTATTACGTAAGAAGTAGGAAATCTGGACATTGTGCACAATGCCTGAACATTTTTTGCGATGTAAGAATGATCATTTTAATACTTTAATTGTTCATACATGCATCAGGCATTGTATGAGAATGCCCAGGCAAAATTAATTAAATATAGCATACTTATATTGAATGGCATTCATACGCACTATGTAGGTACTAACTACTAAGTATAATATAAATATAGTGTAGTAAAGTATAAGTTTTTCAATAGTAGGTACCTAACAATGATTCAACGGATAATACATTTAAACAAGTTAGGAAACCTTACTACAGTTATGAGCGTGCTTCTTAAGTCCTGGTATTTTAATAAAATTACAATAAACTACAGTTCCACGTATGATACAGAGAATGAATAAATATTTTAATATTAACAATCATAACTGTATATAGATACTGGTAACGAACAGCTGGACAGACAAACACAATGAGAATATAAGGTGTTCTAAATTTATGTTTAGAAAACTAAAACCTTTAATATGTAAGTAATATTTGAAGATTTTAATATTACTAATATTTTCAAGTTGTTTTATGTTTTCTTTAAGTACTCATCCAGTAAGATGTTTTGTTTAAATTTCATTATTTAATTTAAAGTATCCAATTACATTTGACTATTACCTATATACATTGTATACAATGCTCTGTTAATGTAAACTTTTTCTTATTTTACCCTCAAAAATCAGGTATTGTGCACCGTACCTGGGCATTGGGATACAATGTCAGACTTCCTACTTTGCCTATATTATAGACATTAATAACTATTAATAAAAAAAAACTTACATTTGATCTATAGTTACAGACCGATTACACATATTTGTAAATTTTGATAGACACAATGACGTAAATTCGATGAGACAATTGTTTTTTGCTTCTAGATCAGATTATAGAATACACGCTACAGCTGAAACATTTTACGTTTGTAATAATTGTAATTATAAATTTTATTTGTGACTTAATACTTATTTGTCAATTACATTTTATTGTTTAGAAGTCATCAGTCGGTACTTGGTAGATGCAGAACTATTGCTATCAAATAAAAATATTTATTTATTTTCTATGGAATAAAGAATAATAATTTTTATCATGCACATTGTGATAACAATAGAAGAATAGATATAACAAGTACACCAATGAAGATATAAAATATGTACAATGATGCAATTAAATATCAAATCTTTAACATTATATTGGACCTTACTACTATAGATTTAAAAAACTGAAACCACAAGATCTAGATATTAGACCACGAATTCAGATATAGATAGGCAGGTACCTCATATTGATAATCCGTAAAAAGCACAAAAGGAAAAAACAAAAACAACAGTTAAAAAATAAACGAAAAAAAGATAATGATATCAAATAAATTAGACAATTGATGTATTTTTTATCAAACATTTTCGAGTAAAATATTAAATAATGTTTACCCTTTACTTAGCAATATAAATGTATCTTTCAAAATCCATTTTTTCGCCACCTTTATTCGATTTAAAAATGTCTAATTTATTTGATATCATTATCTTTTTTTCGTTTATTTTTTAACTGTTGTTTTTGTTTTTTCCTTTTGTGCTTTTTACGGATTATCAATATGAGGTACCTGCCTATCTATATCTGAATTCGTGGTCTAATATCTAGATCTTGTGGTTTCAGTTTTTTAAATCTATAGTAGTAAGGTCCAATATAATGTTAAAGATTTGATATTTAATTGCATCATTGTACATATTTTATATCTTCATTGGTGTACTTGTTATATCTATTCTTCTATTGTTATCACAATGTGCATGATAAAAATTATTATTCTTTATTCCATAGAAAATAAATAAATATTTTTATTTGATAGCAATAGTTCTGCATCTACCAAGTACCGACTGATGACTTCTAAACAATAAAATGTAATTGACAAATAAGTATTAAGTCACAAATAAAATTTATAATTACAATTATTACAAACGTAAAATGTTTCAGCTGTAGCGTGTATTCTATAATCTGATCTAGAAGCAAAAAACAATTGTCTCATCGAATTTACGTCATTGTGTCTATCAAAATTTACAAATATGTGTAATCGGTCTGTAACTATAGATCAAATGTAAGTTTTTTTTTATTAATAGTTATTAATGTCTATAATATAGGCAAAGTAGGAAGTCTGACATTGTATCCCAATGCCCAGGTACGGTGCACAATACCTGATTTTTGAGGGTAAAATAAGAAAAAGTTTACATTAACAGAGCATTGTATACAATGTATATAGGTAATAGTCAAATGTAATTGGATACTTTAAATTAAATAATGAAATTTAAACAAAACATCTTACTGGATGAGTACTTAAAGAAAACATAAAACAACTTGAAAATATTAGTAATATTAAAATCTTCAAATATTACTTACATATTAAAGGTTTTAGTTTTCTAAACATAAATTTAGAACACCTTATATTCTCATTGTGTTTGTCTGTCCAGCTGTTCGTTACCAGTATCTATATACAGTTATGATTGTTAATATTAAAATATTTATTCATTCTCTGTATCATACGTGGAACTGTAGTTTATTGTAATTTTATTAAAATACCAGGACTTAAGAAGCACGCTCATAACTGTAGTAAGGTTTCCTAACTTGTTTAAATGTATTATCCGTTGAATCATTGTTAGGTACCTACTATTGAAAAACTTATACTTTACTACACTATATTTATATTATACTTAGTAGTTAGTACCTACATAGTGCGTATGAATGCCATTCAATATAAGTATGCTATATTTAATTAATTTTGCCTGGGCATTCTCATACAATGCCTGATGCATGTATGAACAATTAAAGTATTAAAATGATCATTCTTACATCGCAAAAAATGTTCAGGCATTGTGCACAATGTCCAGATTTCCTACTTCTTACGTAATACCTATACTTATATAAAGAGTTCTTAATCTCTTTAGTCAGTATGATAATCCAACATAATTTGAATAAAATTTTTAAGATACCTATTACTTACATTTATTTATTATTTGTAAATAAATACATTAAGTAATTATAGTTTTCTGATTGTTTTACTATTCAGTGTTAAAGATCGGTTTAATATAAGACTAATTGAATCTAAGTGGGTTGATGATGTAGAAAAATTAGTTTACGCTGTACTTCAAAAAAGATATGAAAATGGTCAAGATTTAACTACTGTTAAGTTTGAAGAATTGTACCAACAAGTTGCTGCACAGGCTCGTGGTATGAGTTTAATTATAAATTATTCAAACATATTTATTTTTGTCTAGTATTCAATAATCTAGTATATATTTGAACATTTTTAAATTTTTTAATAGTTATAAACGATTAATACGTTTTATATGTTTATAATAATAAATTTAATACAAGTTTTTGATAATCTAAATACCTATATAATAATACTAAAGTTGCTGATCTTACTAAAAGCTGATAACTTAATTTTTTCTCACATTTTACATAACTACTGTACTACTATAGCTTTAAAATAATTTTTCTTGGAAATCCAATGATTGCCATAAATTGAATAAAATTTTATCACAAAATACCTAATTCCAATTGTTTATATTTGATTGAGTATTTTTATTCTAAACCACGATTAAAGATAATATCAATATTTACATATTTTATATATTATGTAGGTTACATAATTGATATCTAAAATAATACAAATTTGTAGCCCCTTCCATTATGTTTTGTTCGGACTACCAATTGCATGGAGAACTAATGTTTAGTGCTTTAAGCTTAAAATTACGATGATTATTAATTACAATATTTCATGATTACAGATAAAAGTATAATACAAATTATTAATTAACAAAAATATTCGAAATTTTGACATTTGTAAGTTGTAATAAAAATTACAAAATTTGGCTTTTGTTTATTATAAAACTTTAGGTACCTGAAGAAATATTTTTAAAATTATAAATTATTTATTTAGTGAGAAATTAATAAAATATGTACCTGTTGCCTGTTATGCAAATTACAAATGATTTTACAAAACATTTGCAACAAACCTAGTATTTATATTTCTATCTAATCTGTTGCTTTTTTGGTATGCTGCATAATTTTTTGTATTTTTTTTTATTATTGAAAAGGGACTACATTCAACCACGGCATGTCCCACATTTGTAGCACTGTACACAACAAACACATTTTTTTTTTATACAGAGGTTGTTAATTTCTTATTAGATAGTCACTGACTAGTACTCATTAGCTTTTAACAGATAAAAGAAAATTTTTTCTTTCATTCAAGAAAAACTATCAAGAATTGGTATCATTACCATTGAAAATTCTGTTTTTTTACAAATAATTTATTATTAATATATACCTAAATCGTAGTAAAAAGTAATTCATTTCTAATTTTTAAATCTTATCTCATGAGTCATGATAACTACGTAAACTAAACTATTTTTACTCTCAGAGCTCTAAGTCTAGTTTTACATACCTTTTTACAGATAATTGGAAAGGACCATTTATTTTCGACTAGTTATGTAACCAATGTATTTTTCATTGTGTTCCAGACTTATAAGCAATTCATTTTTTTTTACATTTTATGTTCCCTTGAACTTCTAATTTAGGTTTTCTCAGTGTTACCCAGTATTTATTTACTAAGAAATTATTAAAATAAATAAATATTATAAATTTATAAACATGGAATTAACTTGGGATTTTGATCAGGATTTAAAAACTAATAAAAGCCACTCAAAAATGTACAACTCTTTTTAAAATACATTTATTTTTTCTATAGTAATCAATAAGCAAATTAATGCAGATGTTCCATTAATTTCCATCTTCCATGAATTATAGGAGTGTATTTTCATACCAAAACTTCTTTTTAACAAGTATAAACATATTAACATATTTGAACGATTTAAAAAAAAAATACATTTATGTTCACAATAACTATTGATTCAAAAAAATAAATACTGTTAAATCTAAATAAATCTAAAAATCTGTTAAATCAAAGAATAGCTGAATAATGATATTTCCTAAGCAATAAAGTGATTTGATAACTAAAATATTTTCCCCTTATATTAACTTTAATTTTTGAGTAATTAAAAGTTTACTGCATACATTTATAAAAATGTTTATTTCTATAAATTAACAATTAATAACTTCCTAGAAATATACTTCCAAGAGTACCTATTCTACAATAAAAATAAACATCACTAACATAGAATTTTAGATTTATTCTTTAATCATATATTCTAATAAAATACCTAATAACTGAATTAACTTTATTAAAATGTTTCAATGTTCTCTGTCTAGTTATAATTAGAGAGTAGATTTTTATTTTTTTTATATTATATTCATTGACTTTACGTAGCTCAGTGGGGGTAAACAATGTGGACGTCTTTGTCGTTACAAAATTTGTATTTATTTTAGAATCAAGAGAATATTCAGCTTATATTTCATGTTTAAGAATATATTATATTATTGTTAATAAAAAATCATATTTGTTCATTTTTTGTTTTAAACATTTCGTTACTGGAAAAAAACATATCTTTAATTTACAAATGAAATATGATAAGAAAATTTTCAATAACTTGTTTATAATTAAATTATAAATTGTTTATTTGTTTCTTTATAATTTAACTGAATTCAAATATTTTCCAAACAAATGGTGTATACTAATTATTTATTGTTTTTCATCTTATTAAATATATTTTAATTGTTTCATATATAATTATATATATATATATATATATATATATAATTTTCTCTAAAATAGCAAAACAATAATTATTTATTGTTTTTATTTTATTAAATATGTATACATTATTTTCAAATGTGGATGAATTTAAATAATATTCCCCCAAAAAGGTGTGCAATAATTGTTAATTGTTTTTATATTTATTTATTTTATTCTATTAAATGTTTTAAATGTTTCAAATGTAGCCAAATTTAAATAATTTTCGGAAGAAAAGTGTGTTAAAATTATTTTCAATTTAAGCATGTCATTACATATACAATTAATGAATGATAAATGTAAATATAGTAGAAATTACAAGGACATCAGAGTCTATATTATAATAGAAAATGGTCTCCAGGAAACAATAGGAGGTAGCATCAAACTATTTTTAAATTCATAAAATGACCATATTGTACAATCTAATATAATGCAAATATGCAATTGTACTGTATACTAATGTACTTCTTTTCATTTATTCATAATGTAAAATGCAATGTTATATACATTTCTCATGTAAATATTCTTGAAATTTCAAAAGCACTTAATTGTTGTTGATATGGTTTCAATAAATAATAAAAATAAAAATAAATAGTTACATTTAAAATTCAATTAGACCAAATATTTAAAAAAAAAACAATATCATGCGAGAGAATTATATTAAATATAACATATTGATGAAAATAAATTTTTGATTTCCTGTTATTAATTAATAATAAAATTTAAAAAATAAACTTTATAATGTATAGTAAATAGTAGGCATTAATTTTTAATTTAATTTTTGTGCACTAACTGAATATTAGTAACTTTTTTTGTAAGTTTACTTGCACTGTATTAATATTAGTAAACATATATTATGAATATTCAATTTTGTATTAACTATAAATTGTACAATATATTTGGTTTCTTCTTTATTTTTTAGATGCATTATCAGTTGAAACGGAAGTCGAGCTTCATGATAAAATGGAAGATTTTCTATCATCAAATATTGATGGAAGTGACAATCCTTATACTATGGATGAATCGGGGTCTAATTCTCCATGTGCAATGAATGTCGATATTTCTTCAGATGATTCCACTGATATGTTGGCTCATATTTTTAATAGTACTTTAGATGTTACTTCTAATGAAAAAAATAAAAAATAATTTATTTTAAAAAGTTAAGTTAATAAATAATATTTTGTATTATATTTCTAATATTTTTAAAAATTATTAAAACTCATTGCTGGTACATCTAAAAGTATTGATATTTGAATATGCTTGGTATTTGAATTTGAATCTATTTAGTATTTTCATCATTATGTAAACAAATTAATTTTATTGAGTACCTGCAATAATAACTAAATTTTCCACTATTGAATAAAATAGTATTTAACCAAATACTTTTACTTTAATAAACTAAATAATAAGATAATTATATTTATTATAAAAATATTGAAACTTCCAAGCTTGATATTTTAGATTTTAATTCATAGTACGTACTGATTTAATTAGATGTAAGCCAAAAAATTATCCCAATACAAGACAATTATATCTTTGATACATATATTAAATACTTATATCTCTGATAACATCCAACTCTGAAAAAAAACTTAATTTAAAAAAAATGTAATTATTAGTTTTTAATTAATTCAAAGTTGTATTAAGAATTAAAATATACAAGTAATTGTAGAAAAATAAACTAAATATTTAAAAATTAAGGATTTACTAAGATCTAATATGTAATATATAAGTTTATTTTTTCATTAATTCAAATTATTTACGTTAAATATGTATTTAGTATAAAAGTAATAAAACAAAAAAAAATTGTTATTATAAATCTGAAAGAACTTGATTTTAATTGTTGAATTAAAGTCTTTAGTTTCTCTTTATGATAAACACACTGTTTCTAAAAATATTTATGAACACAAAAATACTTTAATTAATTTTAATCCAAAGAACACTTGAAGTTGATGCAACTATTAAGGCTTTAACACCTCCAAAATCCATAATGTCAAACATTATTAATTGACCAATGTTCAATTTGACTTCTAATAACATATTCTTGTCTTTGAGATTAATTAAATCATCCATACTGTACATACGATATACCAATAAGTAGCCATTTAGAGTTCCAACAAACAAAATATTTGTATACATGTATATTGCAGAAGCTCCTGAATATTTTTTCTTCAACCAAGAACGAGCCATTATACACGAATCTTTATAAATACCATGAATTAAAATGCTATTAATCTGATTACGACTGATTATCAACCCATGAACTACTGATGTAAACAAAAGGTAACTTAAATGTGGGCATAAATGGCCATGTATAACATTTGAATCAACATTTGAATGCCATTCGTACCATGTTTCTCGGACCCAACAGCATACATTAGTATAAACGTTCATGTCCACATCAACAAGTTTTCCAGTATAATGTACTCTTCTTATTCCATCATGAACTCTATTAACTCTGTTATGCAACGGACACAGATTTGAATGTTTTTGACGGCAATTGATGTAAACATTATCTCCTCCAGTTTCTTGATTTGTTTCTGGTCTAGGATTTAACACTATTAGTACATTTGGTTTGCAATTTTCTGAATTACTATTTCTAAGAGCAAAGGTTCCTGTGTTCTGATTTTTTGAAAGTGAAAACAAATACATAAAATTTGAAAATACAATCATGACATCAAGTTTATGACAAATAATTTTAATTACTCCATCATGACCCAAAAAATTATGGTACCCTATACGAGATACATTAAAAACAGGACTTTGCCATTGAAGCCAATTTTTATAAATCGTTTCATAATGCATTTCAGAAAGTAAGTTAAATGGAATATTTTTAACAAACTGTTTAGTTAACAGATCAATCAAATATTTCTTTGGTATTTCATCATGGCAAATTTTTTTCCATAGTTTATTATAACGAAGTGCATTCTTAGCAATATCATTACACGTTTTTGACACCAGTTTGAATTTAAGCAAAGTCCTGCCATCAAAATAACAAACAATTTTTTCCATCAACTCAGGTGGTAGATAAACCTCATGATTGTTTTCTATTTGATTTACTTGTTGAGGAATATCAACACTATAACAAAATAAAATTCAAAATATTAAAAAATATCACTCATCTATCTATCACTAATGTTTTATAAAAAAAAAAAATGTATGGGTAAAATACTAAACTATATTAATTTAAATGCAAGACTGTTTATTATTATTATAAATACATTCCATAATCCAAAATTTAATTTTTATACAAAGTGTTAGTAAACGAATAGATGATTCTGGTTAATGAGACTTGTGTGCACTATTTACATTAGTCGTCCTTCGAGATTACCTTGGATAATACAAACAGATAGATTAGATAGATGATGATTGTGGAAGTTGGTGTGGAAAAATTTATAGAAAGTTTTAACTACACTTTGGACTGTAAAATTAAGACTGAGGATTTGGCTGAACCCAGAGTTAGATTCTATAGGATGCTTAAAGAAAAACTTATGCAAGAGTTTTTTTTTTTTGAGATTAATATGTATGAATACAAGAAGAAGTTGTAATTGTTAAGAGAATGTCAATGAATTATTCTCGTTTTCTCTCTCTGACCTACAGTCAACATGGTAAATTTGTGTTTAGCAAGACCAACATGATGTAATAACATAGTACTAAAAAAAACTGACTTATTATAAAACTTTAAGTTAAGAAAATTATATTATGTATTAAGCAATATGAGCATTTTTAAATTGTAATATTTTACCGACTCATAATTCACATAAAATTTGAAATATCTTAAAAACATGAACACAAGCATACAGATAGTATTCTTAACTTTAAGCTTGATAATAGTCTAATACTGAAGCTCAATACAAGATTAGTTCTGCTAATCACAAATTTGGTATATTGCTAACGTTAACACCTTTGAAAGATAGCAGACCCGAAATGCAAAAAAAAAGATCATCACCAAAACATCTTCATAGGTCATAGACTAAACATTGTGCAATATGGCTAGTACTTATGAGTTATTTATTACATATGTGTTCTGGTCCAATGAAATGCAATAATTATCAATATAATCTTATATTTCTGTTATTAAAGACAAACTATATATACACACACACATATATATATATATACATAGTACTAATTTTATGACAATCCGGAGAATCAAATTCGCTAGACCCATAGCCTGTAGTTTCATAAATTGTACAACCAATGGAGTATCCTGGTGAAATCATTGAATTTCATATGATAACATAGAATTCAATGGGTGAAACATGGAAAAGAAGTAACCCAATATGTTGTGCATCAGTTGGAGACAAAAATCTAATAATGCACCGACATCTTCTTCATTCAAAGCAAGACATTAGTATGTGGGCTAATCTACGATCTAGATAGTAGGTCTGAGAAACAGACATTTTGTGCAATGGGGAGAATTAGGTTATTCAGTTTGATAGCAAGACAATGGCTTGGCTTGAGCATGAATGTATTTTGACTCATTTGCATAAATCCCAAAATCTTTTGAAGTATCACATTCACCAAAAGGTTTAAAATAAATAAATATTATTACAATGTTAAATTTATAACTAAATTAACAATAATGCAACGGAGCCAAGCACGTTTTATTGAGAGCTTATTTGTGAACATTATTTACCAAGAATTTATGTCTAAAGATAAAAGAGAAATGTTTTGCACCGAATCCACGTCACTCCATGCTTGACAACTTGAATTATACATTTTGGATTTTTGTCAAACAGCAAAAACGTCGAGTTCAATCTAGATCGTGGACAAAATAAGGCCGGAACAAACACAGTATATAGTATACTGCTCGCAGTACTAATTTGTAGAATGTTAGAACTTGATACCGAGCTATTGCCGAATAATCTTATCAGTACCGTCAGCGATCGTACATTTTTGGAATAGGTAAAAAATCATGTTCGTCCTGTACTATTGAGCAGTACAACAAATAATAATATACTGCTGTATACACAATTATATGTGTCCACGTCATGATTATTATTTTTTATATTCTGTGATAACGCTATGGCTCGACGGTTTGTCACTAGCCCGGACCCCAATTGCACAATACACACAATCGTATACATATTAATAATGCTATAATAATCATAATATAATGTTGTATTATATCTATGTAGACAATTATATAAATTATATATTTTATTTATAAAGAACTGTGCACAGAAACCAGACAGTCCGCCTGTTAAAAAAAAATATCCATCTCTGAGCGTAATAAATTGAATTGTAATTATTATTTTTATGTCTTTACACAGAATAGACTATAACAATAAATGGTACACGATAACTATACCGACTTCGCAGTAGTTAACCGTAGACACGGCTATAAAATCTGTAGTAGTGACCTACTTACGCCTCAAATTGTCAATATTTGCCGCGTAGTATACTTATGTACACTTAATTCGTGTTATTGGTATATACTTAAAAACCGATAACAATATTGTTGCGAACTCGCGTTATAATTATTCGTCATGTTGATACAATGATGATGGTAATAATAATATTTTGAGCGGCATTTCTCACCATTAATTAACAATAGTGCAGATTATTAATACTTGTATTTAGATAACACTTGATAGGTACTTCGGTGCTCAATGTACGACATTTTATAAATATTTAATTGCTCGACTGCACTAACAACAATGTATTGTGCCGAGTAGACTGCTCTAAAAAGTCCGTGGTAAAAAAGTATAAAAAGTCCACGGTAAAGATGTCCGGTACATAAAATTAGGTAAAAGGAAAAATGCTGCGATGTGTTGAACAATCAATGCTCCAACTATAGAATTAATATACATTTTGATCATATGACGAAATTAACAATCGATTAATTATCTTGTAGATACTTACCAATGTCGGTAAAATCACAACTTGTTGATATAAATAAATAACTACCTACATATACATTGTTTTGACTCTGAATACTACTCAAATTTTGGGTGCACGTCATATTGAACCATCAATTTTATCCAAATTATCTGGTTTTTCGAGTTTTAATAGTACAGCTATAATTATAGATTTTTTTTCAATGTATAATTAAATCTGCTTTTTTCCTTATAAAACAAGATCAATACATAATTATTGAATTTTTTTATCTTTAAATAAATAAATTCTAGTTAACCGGACATTTTTTTTACCACGATTTCAAAATTTAATTGTACAGTGTATATTGTATGTAGTATAAGTCTTAAGCGCATTGGTGGTTATAAAATATATATACCTATTATAATTAATAAGTTATACTGCCATAACACGAATATGCAATTTTTATTCGTCAAGCGATGGTGAAGGTAATGATGAAATCATCAAATATAATATTATCGTGTCTAAAATTCAAAATGTGACCCAAAAATATTATTTAATTATTGGTGTGTATTACTCCATTCATATAATAATATACAGATTACAGGTTTTTAGTCAGTAATTAATATTGTCTACCGTAGTACCGCCATGCTAAATTTGTAACCACGAAACAGTAATCTGTTTATATGAATGGACATTAATAATAAAATTGTATTTTTCACACCGTTCCACTGTAGGGTACTCGGGTATTCAGGTGGTTGATGATATTGACTCACAATAAATTAATTAAACGAAATAATATATTATTATAATAATATATGTGATTTGTTTTTGGCAGTATTAGTTCAAGTTCAATAAATTCAACCTCCCGTTTTACTATTAAAAATATCATAAATACATTAATATATTTAATAAAGTATCCTTAGGAATATAATAAACAGGTAGGCTGACAACAGAGAGTCACCGCTCGTAATCGATTTTCGTAAACAATGATTTAACATTGAATTCAAATTGAACACATCCATTCGTGACATACTCAGTAACAAGGTACATTTCAACATTTGACTCAAAGTCTCCAACTATACAGCTGATAGATTTTCCAATTTTTTATTTTTATAATTATGTATGTTGTTAGTTTAGGCTATACATCCATTATAGTCAGCTTGCCAGGCGCCAGCTATAATACATGAAGTAAGGATTCAGCACAAATCACGATAATGAAAGAAGACATCACGTACATTGTTTAATATTGTAATAATTGATAAAGCGATTATTTAACTCAAAAACATTTATGTCGTTTGTTCATTACATAATTTACGTTACATTACACGTCATTATCATATTATAATTTGTAATCAATAGTCAATTCACATTAGTTTAGGGTAGTTGTAAAACAATCAATCATTGTATTATGACTACATCAGTCTGGATGTGGGGGACGATCACATTTGTCCAAATGCTGTTTAAAATCAAAATTGTGAAAGTCTAGTTTACTGTAGTTAATATCCGTGTCACGTCTACAATATAATATCGGTTTTAAGTCTTAATTTTGTTATTGTCTTCTAGGTCTGCACTAGAACTAGATACCATTATTGTATTTAACATTGTATTCCAAATAAGGTATTTATTATTTTGTTTTCAGGGGTGAAAAAAAATTATTCATATAGTTCTATTCAAGATGGCCGAGAACACAAACAACACTAAAAATATTAAGATGACAAATTCATTCATGAACTCGCTTCATTCACCTACATAAGACAATAATTCTAGAAATTTGTTCCTAAACACAATTGTTTTCATGTGTATATATTAAAAACTGTAATTATTCTGATCTTTGTAGGAATTATACACCAAAGACAATTGTTTTTACAAGACTAATTCAAATAGTCCAAGTATTAATTAGCCATAGCCTTGGCACATGCGTTTTTATCTGATGGTCGAAATGAATAGTTGTGGAATAAAAGTATGTGTGCCAACACTGAGGCATTTGAATTACTTATAAAACAACTGGTCTTATTATAAAATTACAGCAAATGTGCCACAAGTTCAGAACAATTAGATGATCTAAAATAGGTTCACAAAAAACAGATATTTATTGAGATAATTATCAGTTGACCTAACCAAACTATTAATGAAAATATTGTTTGTTAAAATTTATCACAGAATTATAAAAATTTAAAGGTCTTTCAGATTATTAATAATTAATATATTATTTAAATGTAAAATTAACCTATGACTTTAGTTTAATATTTGTAAGGTTTTAGCAAAGGTCATAAATTAATTATTTTACTATTCATAATAAGCTTATATTATGTAAATCTGTCTTTCAAAAAAAAAATTACAGTGCATTTTAATAAGTAATATATAAAAATTATAATTTATTGTTTTTATAGTTGAAAAAATGAAAATAGAATATTTTCATTTATTGTTTATTGGTAAAAATATAAATAATTAACATAAGAATGTAAAATTAGAACACTCTTTTGATATAATTAATTTAAAATATATAAAATATTTAAATATGAATAATTTAATGAAAAATGATTCCAATTATTTAATTCAATAATATATGTTTGAAGCCTAAATATATATTATTTACAATTAACTTTAAATAAGTATATAATAACTAATTGAGTGTTTTTATGTACAATGCATTACAACAATAGAATATTTAACCCTACAATGAATGATTTTTTTTTTTCAGGGCAATAATTTTTTTTAAGTTTCTTAAGTTTTAAATAACATAGGAAAAATGATAAAAAAAATTATGAACTTAAACTGATGAATTATAAGCTCATAAAGTTTGTTGTTGTTCAGGAACGACATCACGCATTTACACTATAACTGTTTTAACTTCATTGTTTTGTTATGAATGCTAAGAAATCCTGGTTATTAGTTATATGTAAAATGTATGTATTAGTAGTAGTAATATTGTACAGCACCGCCGAGCTAAACGGAATTTGCTGAGCAAACCCTTTTGGCCGGACGGTGCCACGACTCGCTAT
>JACXSJ010003311.1:0-11229 GCA_014851325.1 Pentalonia nigronervosa
TTAAAACATTTATTCGTATTTTTATTTTTTCTAATATCTCTTTTATATTTTACTTTTTAGTTTCAATACAAATACAAAAACTTAATTTAACTTATAATTACCTTTCCTGTATGCAATTATGGTCACTTTAAAATTTCAAATTTAATACAACAACGCTTTGCCCCTATAGATCGTCCCAAAGAGTTACCGATATTTGCCGTGTAATCGATTTCCACATTTCCACCTTTACAATACAATTTTTTATTTTTGTCTGAAATATGAGAAGCGTGTTGAATCTATCGGTAGGTAATCACATAAAAAATAATTATGCTATCAATATATTAATATGTAATAAGTATTGTATTAAAATGTAGAGGAAAAAAAATAAAACGTTACCCAAAAGTGATTGGTATGGTTCAGGGTTACCTGGTACATATTCACAGCAATACATAATATTATATAAAATATATTTCATGTATATTTGTATTATATTTAATTTTAATACTTTTATGTGTAGAGACGAAGCAAAGCTCTCATTTTTCTGTCGACCAAACATTTATAATGTTTGAATTTTTTTTACAAATTAAACATCAGGTCTCGTTTGTGCTGACGAATGTGTTGAATAGCAGAAAAGTGTAGCAAATAAAAATGTTAGTTAAATACAAAACAAAAATGCACACATTTTTAATGTTGTACCTGTGCTTTTTCATCATTAACACTAAAACAAATTATTAATTTAATTTTGCAAAAAAAACAATATATATCGTTGACATCAGAATTCAAACTCCATCCAAATGGAAAACATTAATTAAATGTTTTATAAACAACAATCACAGCAATTTTTTTTTTCATACCTAGTTACTTACCAAGTGTTATGTAAATTGTTTGCGCATTAGTTTTTAAGATCTAGAAAAGTTTTTAACAAACATGTATGTTTATTAAACTACAGTAAATAAAACACGTACAAAAACATATTACAAAATATAATCATTCAAATTTAATATGAAAATGATTAAAACATATATTTTTTTAAGTTTTATGGTAATAATGTGATAATGCTAGGTAATCTGCCATATTTTTTATACAGTATATAATCATAAATAAATTTAAAAATTACAACTACTATCAAACTAGCCAACAATACATTCAAACTATCCCAAAAATTCACCATATCCGTCGCAGAATTTCTGCACAATGTATTCCGTGGAAGATCGTGAATCTAAAATAAATAAGTTTAATTCTAAATTTTAATAATTGTTTTTAATTTTAAAATGTATTATGTGTAATGTGTAAATCTATAATTCATATTTGAACTTCAAATTATAAGTAAGACTCGAAATTAAAATAATGTAGAAAAGTTATTTAATTTCTGTACATGATTTAAAAAATAAAAACGCTTGTAAGATTATGAACAAAGTCCAATTCATATATCAATATAAAATCAAAAAGCTCTACATTTAATTAAGTATAATCATAAAATAGTAACACATTTACTTTTATCCTAGTTTGATTTTAAAAATATTTTATGCTTTTATTGCTTTTTGTTACTTCAGAATTTAGATAAAGAATACCCAAAAATTAAACTAGTTAATACTTCGATTTTTGAACAGATATAATATACGTACTTAATACTTTAATACTACGTTACCTTAGGTTGTAAATTTTATTTAAATATAAGAAAAATAATAACATAATATAAAGAACTTACTGGAGTCATGTAGTATTCATCATTTTGTTGGTATGAACATTTTATATCTGATAAATCCATTATCAGTGATTGATATTTAATCAAAAAGTCCTTAAAAAATTTCAAGAGTATAATAAACAAAAGTTACATAAAACCACATAAACTATTTTTTAATTTTTATGTGGATATACCTGAAAAGCTGGAGCAAACAAACAATTGCAACGCCAGGGATTAGCACCTAAATAAAGTTGAACAATGTTACGATTTCGTTGGAACGCATTATCTAATGCATAGGTTGGTACCTTAAATAAAAATAATAATATGTATAAAACGGTTATAATTTGATTCATAAAAAAAATCATAACAAACTTTAGTCAAATTGTTTCCTTTAAAACTCATAACTCTGCAATGTACCAACCAATGTGATCCTTCTAATATGCTTATTGAACTAATCCGATTGTAGTCCAAATGAATGTCCAAAAGTTTTGTGTAATAACGATTGGTAAGCAAATCGTCCAATGTGGATATCTAAATTTACCAACAATTGTTATCATTTATAATAGGATATAGTACAAAACATGCTGTTAATTTATTACGATATTATCCCTTATACCCTCGGGTATTTATTACTATATTTAAGCCGATCTCCAATACACAATTCTATGTTTATAACAATACATGGGCTTAAAAATGTTATTATACCATTATTTTTCAACGTTAACTATTAATGAGAATTTTTTTGTCATGAGCTACTTTTTTCCAAGCTCGAAGATCAATACATAATACCAACAAACCGTATTTTTAAAACAAAAAAAAAGTAATTACCTAGTTGATTTTTTACATAATATACAATGTATAATAATAATATTATTTATTTATTTATTTCATAGATTTTGTCCTCTTAAAAATTGTCATAAAAAAACTCACGTTTAAGCAAACTGTTCTAATTAAAAAAAAAAACCAATTGATCCTCTTATTTCACCTATTTTCACAAGCGACGTGTTGAATCGGAAAACAAAGAAATTTAAGAAATGTATTTCTGTTATAGATACATAACAATACTAGTATTTTATTTTGTTTCCCAATTTTAAAATTCATATTTCTTCCTTTATTATCAAAATATAATAGTGTTAGAACATCCACAGCATCACTCATCCATATAGCATACAAATAATAATAATATACAAATTATCCTACAATCATGTAATTATACATATATATATTACAACTTTTCGCGGAAAATAATGTTTATTTTTCTAGTCAGTTTTGGAAGTTCGATGACAAAATATGTGTTTGAATAATACCATTGATTATAAATATCAATGATGATACTAAAATACGTACAATATTAATTATACCATACAATCGTATATTATATTTTATATTTGCTGGTAATATAACGAATTAAGAACATATCTTACCTGATTGCCTTGGACTAATAGTGTTGTGGTATTGTGTGGAAGTATTTTCGGTAGCATTATCAAGCCCCTATAACTGCAATCGACTGTTATCACTGGATGTAAGTTAAACGATGGGCCCCTACCGCGTACCACGTTGTCCAACGTACAGACGCAGTAATCAGGAGGATTGCTAGGACACTCTTTTTCCAAATCCTGACGGAATATACATTTTACATTTGTATGTTTATTTATTCTTTTATATTTAATCATACGTACAAATGTGATTAAAAAATTTAATTAAAACAAACTTTCGTTGATATTTTGTCAATTGTGGGATCACAGATACAACTAAATTAAACATTTTTAGTATAAATATTAAATAATAATTATTAAATGTATAGGTATCTAAAAATTTTCGTGTTAATAGATATATGCTAAAAACGATTAAAAAAAAAGAACCATTATTTTTAGAAACAATAAAATAAAGTTTTTATTTGTATTTAGAAACAAAAAAATTCGCATCTGCCATTCGATAATTTGAGAGGACACACCTATTCTATAGTCATATAACCATTATATTGAACTTTCTAACAATATCAAACAATAATCCTATAAACTAAAAAACCAAATTATTATTGAGTTACGTATAATATCAAATAAACATAAAAAATCCTCTCTCAAATTATCAATATAACATACACTTAATAGCCGTAATACAGGGATCACGGGTTTTCCAATATATTTGTATCCACCACAAGTCATGCGGTTGGAATCCATCACTTTGAAAGTCAGCAAATCTTTTGATACATGGAGTAACCAAAATAAATCGTTTTTACAAAACCAAAACTCTCCTAAAAGATAAATCAATTTCATCTTATAACTGACGATAAGACCATGAAAATATTCAATAGATATATAATAAACTCATTACTCACCGGCTAACCAAATTTGTTTCAATTTCGGTAAGTATTCCATTGTAGGTGAGTACAAATGATTGAATTTATTGTAACTCAAATCCAAGACTTCCAAAGACGACAAGTATTTAAATGCACTATACTTAACACGCTCCAAATTCAAATGGGATAAATTTAAAGTCTACAATATAACAGTATAACAATAATTCTGCATTAATTTATTTATTTTATTGTAAAATATTGTACATCCCTAATTATATCCCGCTTTATTATCACCACTAGTTTTAAATACTACACTATATAATTTTAATACTTAACAAAAGCCCATTACAAAAAGCTTTCCATATGCGATATGCGTAAAGCATGTATCATAATATGTCATACACTCGTACTATTTTAAATACTAAAACCCAATTAATATAATATATAGATATACATAAAAACCAATTATCGTAAGGTTTTTTTTGTTTATTTATTGAACAATTCAACTTCATGATTTTGCATTTACAAGTTGATGCCTACCTACTCTCTATACGACTATACACAATAGCTAATTAAAGGTAATTGAGTATTTTTTATAAGTAATCATTATAAAGTAATACAACTTAATTGTTGAAACTAATTGTATTTTACAAAGTTTAAATTAAAAAAAAAAAAAAAAAGTAATACAACAGATCCCTATATGTATATAATGTGTATGTGTGTGTGTGTGTGCGACTTCGTAAGTTATAATCATTAATTTAAATATTTATAATATGTATAATTTTATAATTGAAATAGATATGTTTACAAAATATTTTTTACCAGTCATATAAATAAACCTATTTAAGTATATAAATACATATTACTTGCACAATATCTCATTATTTTTGCTTAGATTATCATTGAGTTTTTACCACTTTTTTGTTTATATATTAAAACAAACGAAATAAGTTACTTATTACCATGTAACCCACAAACATTATCTATTTGTATACAAACATAAAATATACTTTGATATATAATCAGTTTATTATATGAGATAAAATGAATTGTAAAAATATAATATGTCATGTACTTCAGAATAATTATGAGATAAGAAAACAAGTTCTTACATTTTATACCAAAAGATATTATAAGGCTCATATAACTATAAAAACACTGAATCAAAAGATATAAAATAATAAATAAATTTATTTAATAGTAGGTCAAATTATATACCTATATTATATTCGAAGAAACCACAATTATTTTTTAATATTTATTTTAAAAAAAAAAGAGTCCTGTCATAATGAATGATTAATAGAAATATAGAACTTTCCTATTTTAAGTTTTACATAAGTAAAGTTTTGAGATAAATATATACCTAATTAATTTAAAGGGAAATAAAATATTCATACATTATTCATTTAACGGCACTGAGGCAGGTTTTAGAAGACATAATATATTAAAATGCCGAGTTTTAAAAATGCTATGTTTTAGAATATTTGACTTTTAAAATGTTAACTTTTGAAATATTTATTTTATAGATCAGAAATGCGGTTTGATTCTTTTGAGATTTATATTTCTTTGTTTTTTTTTCACAATTTATTTAGCTGAGTATTTTAAAATTTGATAAGCTACAATATTTCCTGATTGTGAAATTGATTATTGATTTATAGACTGTGGTGTGTTGTTAGTCTCAGCTGCGTTTCTTTTTATATTTTTAATTTTTTTACATACAATTATATTTCTAGAATTGTGCGATGACAATGATCGGAAATATTAAATGGCTTACTTTTATCTTCGGATATATGTGTATTGGTAATCAAAATTATTTGAAATTTATGTGCTCAGTTGCTAAATATAATATCTCCAATGATAAACTAGAAATAGTCGTCAATTTTACGATTATAAATTTTATTGAAAACGTATTATAACATATTTAGATTTAATATATCATGTTTTTGATGTGTTGACTTTGTCATCGTCATTCTAATATAAAAAATTATATTTTTGGATTTTCGCACTGTCAACAATTTAAAAAGTTGTATGGAACACAAATATTAAGTAGGTATGAGCGTATAATGTATACGGCATTGAGACTATATGTGAGCTACTTTTTAATATTATATAATGTATTACATTCATTTCTCAGTCAATTTTTGTAATTCTAAAAATAACCATAACTATCAAAATGATGTAAAATTATAAATTTTTAAAATTTCAAATTTTATAATTATATTATATATATTATATTATATTATATTACATAATATTATGTTCTTGGTAAAAAATTAAATAATAGGGATGCAACATACTTAAATACTTAAATCGGGTTATCGTATTAATATTGTATTTTGTCATTTGTTCCCATAAATGTTGTTCTTTATCAAGCGTATTTTTCTTTTTTTGTTTTGTGCTTCGTAATTTTACATGCGTTTCATACTGCACTTCTAATAGTTCGTCAACAAAATTAAAAATATTAAGATGGGGGCTGTAAAAGCATCGGTTTAATCGAGAATTATATGATTCGCAACCATTTGTTGTATGCACGGTGATAGCTACAAATTCAGACCAAATATTTGAGGGAAATGTAGCATCAGGTGAGATATAAATGTTGAGTATATAATCACAAAATAACTGTATTTATTTGTCATTTGCTTGTATGGTCATTAAATCTTCTACATAACATTCGCTAACTTCTTCAGGTCTTAGAAATGGCAAACCAAAAAAATATTTTCAAAAATTGCTTTTTTCTGTGTTTAAACTTGTGTTTGAGCTTACCAAAATAAGACTTTAAATCTTTTTCCATCAATTTTGTCTTAAATGAAAACGACATACTTTTATATCAATTTTAGGCTAAACAAGCTTTGCAGCCGTATGTATAGCAATCTCAAAGTCAATGACGTTAATTGATATTGCGCACAACTATTTACAATATGTTAAAATAAACGTATGTATGTTTTTGTTTCTTTATTAACTAATAAAAAAAAAAACACAAGCAGTATATATGGCTTTCCAACAAGGCTATGAATGATGAAAAATTAATAAAAATATTTTGGATAACTTCTGAAAGTTCCATCGACAAATAGTGCACTAATATTGCATAACACTTCTAGATTGCTTTTCGTCGAAAACCCAATGATACCATTATTGTTATCATTAACTAATAAAAATGAATCATTTTTATTAGCAACTAATTTCATTTCATTTATAGCAATATGCGTTTCTGTTATGATTTTTTGTATGTTAGGATGAACAGATAAACGCGGATTCCTTATATTTCTTTTTATTAAAGAAGTATCATTTAAAGTTAAACTATTTATATCAGAGTTTTTTAACTCTCTGCAAATAAGTTTTGATGGCAACGCCGATATCTCTTCTACCGCTTTTTTCTTGAAATTATTACTCAATTTTTGCAGTTAATGTCTTGTTCGCTAGGTTTATTGTGTCGGTGATCATTATAAATTTCAGTATCAATATCATTATATTTCTTAAAAAACCACTAACATATACTTTTACTGTAGGCCCATCTCTGTACTTTCATTATTCAACATTTTGTAGAACCTAAACTTATGTCCATATTTTACAATTACAGTTTTGTTTTTTTCGCTTGTCGTTTATTTCCATTTTTCAAAATTTAAGAAAAACACAATCGCTTTAAAACTGTATAACTCAATAACTGTAAGACACAATATAGTCATAAGTCGACGTACAGTACACTGCTAAAAATATAGTCCAGATATCCAGATAAAATACGTGTGTCTGTGTATAAACATAATTAAAATCGATGATAACTGATAGACAATACGACAGACGTAATGTGTATACGCCCGTATATACGTATCTTAATTTATTAGACTTAATTAAAGTTACGACGGTGAAATCCGCGGTAAGAATAGATGGCTACACACACACACACACACTATCATAATCATTATTATTTATTTGTAATTTTTGTTTATCTATCGATGCGTAGAATTAACTGGTGTCCGGGCGGTGGACCACTATAATAATAATTATGCTCTCTGGCCGAACAGGTAAATAAATGGGTTTATAGTCGCGTCCCAACTTACCTACTACTTTTTTTACCCAAGACTCAACTTACCGCTTTTAAAATGTTCCCAAATTTACGCGGACCCAATTTATCTAGCCTCATTAAAGTGCATACCCAACTTAAAGATACTATACAATTAACGACTTACAGCGTTCCGAGACAACAAGAACCCGAGTTAACTGATGGGAGAACAGTGTTTTATATTTACCTATTTATAAGTTGTTATTTATATGCACTTAAACGTACCTATTGTATTTTTTTTAAACGATCAATCTTTAAAGACCGCATAATGTTCAACAAAATATAATATAAATAAGACAGTCTAATTCTAAATGCGCTTTATGTCTCGGTGAACACCCTGAAAATTATGGGTGTAAAAAAGTCCATCAAATAAACATTTTTAATTCTTCAAAAGATGAATTATACCAAATTGGTTTGTTACATCAAACATGTTTCCAGATATTCCATCAACTAAAGCTCCTTCCAGTCGTTTACATTTAAAAAAAAATCATATGTAAACGCAATATCAAAAACAACACTATTTATCTCCATCAATTTATAATATTTTATATTTAATGAAAAATATTGTATTCAATGATAATAACATTTTTTTTTGGATTTTGAAAAACACTCTACCAAATGTGATTTTTAATTAAATTCTCACATAACTTATCATATAGTTTTAATAGGTTTTGATGTTAACTGGATAAATCCGACTGTTTAACACGGAGGTACATTTTGAAGTAATTACATTTTTCGAACAAAAATGAACTCAATATGCTCGTTATTTCGCTATGCGTAAACAACCTATACCTTTGGGTGTATAACGTACATTTTAATAAATTATCTCTTTCTGTACATTCATTACATAATTTATTGCAAAAAAACTAACAGAATAAAGAAATATGACCAACCCGTAGGAATATTGGGGAAAAAACGAATGGTTATAAGAAAAAAGTGACTAGGATAGTTACTTATCTAATAGTCATATGATATGACCTTTTGACCACATTACTAGATAACCATGGTTCAAAAAAAAGTTTTTAAAATCCATAAACTTGATTTTTATTGACATTGCCCTCTATATCACATAAACATAATACGTAATATAATATATCATACACAGTCTATTTTTTAGTACGAGTATAGATACATACAGTGTATAGGCAAACATACAGTAGGTACCGGCCAATATGAAAATGAAAATGAATAATTAAACTTTAAAAATATTTATTCATAAAATATAAGCTCTTAAATTAATTGGATATCTAGTAAGTTGTAAATTTTTAAAGATCAAAAAATGTATTGAAAAAAATAATAATAAACTTATTTTAATTTTGAGTTTAAAAAATAAAGATAATTATTATAATTGTGTGTTTCTAAAAAAAATAATCATATTCCAATATATTAACTTTAAAAAAATGTGATTGATGGAAACAAACACTACAGAGTTCATGATTTTATTAACAGATATTATATGTATACTAATAGATAACAATTACAGCTAATTGTTTTTCTTTTTTTTAATCGTGCTAATAATACTCGTACAATAATTTTAAATAAAAATAAACAAATAAATATTTCTTGTTTTAATAATTTAGTTAACGCAAACATGGAATTCCTAAGCCACTATACAGCTAATGGGCTTAAATAATAAAAACTAACAAAGAATTGGTTTTTAAAAAATTGTTAGGTATATTATTATTTAAAAAAATTGAAAATTACACACTATATTATTATGTGTGCCCCGGATGATAATTTTAAAAAATAACTAACTTTTTTCAACTGAGCTAACTAACATTTAGAATTATATATATGTTTTTTTCTTTTTAAGTACCTATTAATAACTTAACATTCTCAACGTTGACTTAACTTAACTAATTCAATTTAATAGTCGTATTGTTGTAATATCATATATATATATATAGGTGTTCTGATAAAATTAGTTCACGAATTACGATTGAATTATTGTTTATTATTATATATTTATGGGCCCCCAGCCAAACACGAACATGTTCCATTATTTTTTTAAAGAATAAAATAATAAAAATAAACATATTATATTTCAATCATTATTGTTATTCCTTCACGCCATATAGTAAGTATTTAATTGGCGAATCGGAAATTTTTTTTTTTTTTTTTGTCGACGAATGAGCATGAATTCTAGATGTTAGTAGACACATACAATAAAAATAATTATAGAATTCTGATTCTAAAAATCAAGATTCAAATAAGATTAACAATAATTTACAATATTGTTCCAATGTAGCATAATTCCATATATTGTGTAAGTACCACTGCTGAACCTTTTACGATCACTACTAAATTACTACTAATGCCACAACAAACCATAACATATTATTGGACATTTGACACCTTGTACCTATAAAGTATACAAAGTATTGTATTTCGTTTGATAATAAAATATAAAAAGGGGAGTTTCAAAAAGATCTGTTGAGCTATTTTTTTTAACGGGCGACATCGGTATTTTTTCTATAATATTCTTCGATAGTAATAACATACAGAAGACAGAACCAAAAATAGAAAAAAAGTTTTTACTACCTACGAAACTATATTAAAATAGTCAACAGATTTCCTTTCATTAAAATCTACTTTTTAATACTGCTCAATTTTGTGAAAGTGGATATATTAGGTATATAGTGTAGATATACACCGACGTCAGTTTTGTGATAAATTATAATGTTAAATAACTTTTTACATGATGCTACTAACAATGATGGTATTAACATAAATTATACAATTTAACTTTAATTACTTTACAGTTTACACACATACTAATGTTATATAGGTACAGACACATTATATATATTGGCATTCGTTTGGCAGGTGATGGTTATACCACAAAATAGATAAAATTTCATATATTCTGTGGTTATACCACCTACCTAACAAGACCTTAATATGGTTTAATAATTTATAGGGGCATATATCAATTGCGCCGAAAATCGCAGGTAAAGAAAGAAAAATATGGGATAAAAAAAAAGGTATACATCAATTGCGCCAATCGATATTCGAATGTAATACATTTCGTATGTCATTTGTGCCGATCGATTATGAAACTACGAATCTGTTTTTAGGTGTTAGATTCCCTATATCTATAGTGTGCTAATCTAATCTATGGCACTGCTTACGAATTGCGTCCCGTCTAAAAAGGTATAAAAAGGTATAATACTAATTGCGTCCCGGGTTTTTCTTGAGCACATCTGAATC
>JACXSJ010003311.1:11329-26226 GCA_014851325.1 Pentalonia nigronervosa
AAAAATGGGAAGGGAAATATTGTTTAGTTTTTATAATATACAAGACTCAATTGGTACCTATAAAAGTTAAAAAAAAATTCGGGACGCAAATAGTATGACCACCAAAAAAACCCGGGACGCAATTAGTATGATCTCCAAAAAAACCCGGGACGCAATTCGGAAGGAATTTTTGCCGCGGGACGCAATTCGTATGCAGCCATCTATGGCGTTGTCCTCGTAAGTATAAGATACGTTTGACAACCATTAATTTTATAATTTATATAATTTTATTAACTGATGAAGACACAACACAATATTATTCGTTTATAATATAAATCCGTAGTATTGTTCAGTACAATTCCACGCATAATACGTATATAGTTGTTGTGACTCATGCTCTTATTTATTATGAAAATAGTTTTAAGTGAACGTGGTAAAAAATTAATTATTTACCAAAATTATAAGTTCTCTTGTAAAAAACTTACCAAATAGGGCGTAAATGATGGTGTGCAGAAAAAAGTTGCAACTCTAAGCTGTACATAGACGAAGGTAAAACTACAGTTTTACATAAAGAAATTAATCACGAACATCCTCCTCCTAAAATCCTGGAACAGCATATTTTATCTAATCAAATGAAGAGGAAAGCAATGAACGATTTAACGGAAAACCCTTTGAAAATAATAAGTAAAAAAATATCTGATAAATTACCAAACTACCTTAAAACCGACAATATTTCAAATATAAGACAAAATGTATACAGAGCTAGACAAAAAAATACTCTAACGTTGCCCACAAATTTAAAATAAATCCAAGAAGCTTTAATTAACATTTCAACACCGACGAACAAAACCGAAAAATTTTTATCTATAAACAATTTTGAAAATAAAATAACGGCATTTTCAACAATGACTAATTTAAAATTTCTTTGTTGTCAAGAAAAAATATTTATGGATGGTACATTTTCATACTATCCTAAATATTTTTATCAATTGTTCACAATCTATACAGTTAACAACAGTCATTATATTCCATTAGTTTTTTTTTTTTTTGCCAAACAAAGAAACTAAAACTTATGAACAAGCATTTAAACATTTGATTAATTGAGGATGTGAATCAAATTTTTTTATAGATTTACAACCAAAAATTTGCATTGTAGATTTTAAGCAAAATATACATAAAGTAGTTCTTACAGTTTGGCCGAATATAATTTCACATGGTTGTCGATTTCACATCTCTCAAACATAGTGGAGTAAAATCCAAAATTTAGGATTATCTATGGAATATAAAAATCATTCAAATGAAATTGGACAATGGTTAATGTGGATATTTGGCCTACCACTGCTTGAACCTGAAAACGTCGGAGATTGCTTCGGAGTTGATTTTATGAATATTAAACCAACAGACGAACAAATTAATATATTTTATGATTATCTCATTGATACATATATTAATGAAGATGCAACTTTTCCACCGTATCTTTGGGCAACATGTAATATTTCAAGCGTAAGAACGACAAACACCTGTGAGTTGTTTCGTTCAACATTTGGGAAATATTTTTACTCTCCTTATCCAAATATTTTTGTTTTTTATGAAGTTTTAAAAATTATACAAGTTCAATCATACATCAAAATGAATAGCGTTGAAAAGGAAAATAAGATTAAAAATCATAAGTACAAAAAAACAAAAAACCATACCTAGTTGAAGAAAATAAATCTAAATATATAAATGGAAATCTAGATATTTAAATTTGTAAAAAAGATAAGCTATCACTAAAAAAAGTTTAATAAGGTAATAAAATTAAAATTTATATAGTAGTTAGCTATATACATTTTTCTTATTTCTTATTTTCATTTCATCTTTTAGAAAAGTAACAATTGACACTTTAATTCAATGTCATTCAGTAACGGCCCTTCAGTTCGATATTTTTATAACGTATTAACTTCAGTATTGACAAATATTATGAAAATGAAACTACTAAGACAGTTTTTGAATTTTTTTTTTAAGAAAGAAATAATATTTTTATTCTTTTAATTTTATTTTTTTAATGGCACAATCGATGTATACCTTTTTTGTACCAGCGCAAAAGGTATATATTATACAGGTAATGTAACAAATTCGGTGCAATTGACGAACATCGATTTACAGTAAATCATACAACTATTTTTGGTACCCTTCTTTTTTATGAATAATAATAATATCAACGCATAAGTCCGATTTAAAATATTATGTAAATAAATACCTGTATTCGTGTGTTTCTCAAATTTATAATGTATTCATTAAGCGATAAATTATTTTTAAAAAAAATTATAGCCCTTGAAACTGACACAATCACATAAACAAAGGAATGTATGTGGACAATGTTCAAAGAATGCATGATAAACGACTCCAGAAATGTTTCATTTGCTTTTTATTTTAATAATTTCATTAAAATAGGTCAGTAAAAAAAAAATATATTTTTTTAAATGTTTAGCTATTTTTAAAAATTTTTATCAATATATCCTAATTGATTGTAACAATAATTTAATTAAAATAATTTTTAATTAATTATATTTTATATAACGAGTTAAAATAATAAATTTATTTAGTTTTTCACTATATATTAGTAAATACCACTTTACAAATAAGTCACCTGCTAAACAAATATCTATATATTAATATATATACAGATTTATACAATTAAGTTTAACATATATCATATATGTCCATTTTTCGTGACCGAAGTCCAAGATAGTTACCTTTAAGTATTGCAAGGACTCCGGAAATTCACCAACAATTTCTTTGATTTTGCTTTTGGTTATCGTCAACTTCACTAGTTTTGGGTAAGGACGCAACGAAACGACTGGGTCGAACTTATCCAGCGGCCAATGACAGAGCGTAAGCGTTTGAAATAAAAAATAACTGGCAAACAATCATTTCAAACACTAATTAAATAGCCTCCACATAATATACTATGTATCTACTTTTTGCATATATTTTTGTGTTGTTATTTTTTATGTGACTATATATAGTGATTGACAACATTTTAATTAAATGCAATCAAAAAAAATTTTTAAAGTATTTTTTATTTGAAAAATTACAAAATTTATTATAAAAAATTAAAAGTAGGTAACCACTACGCTGTACAGTAGGTGTCAAGTATACCTCGTTAAAAAGAAAGTAATAAATCACTGCAATGTTTGTGTTATATTTTAATTCAATGATAAATCATTGCATTGTAAAATAATTTTAAGCGAAGATGGTCTATCAAACTATATTACCATACAAAGATATTTTATGATATAATTTTCGATATTACTATTAAATTTATTTATTTTACTATAAGATAGGTTGATTTAATTTTTGCCGAAAAAATTGCATTTATTATATTATTATTTAACTTAAAATTAATCTAAATGTTTTAAAAATATCATTGTGTTTATATACGTAAAAATTTCAAGTCACCACAAATAATATTTTTGAATTACAATAAAATATAACTGAAATAGTTATTCTCCATTTAAAAATATTTAATTTAGTTCAAATTTGAACTATAATTTCTATAAAAATAATTGTGCCTATAATTTTTTTTTTAGATTTTTTAGTTCCAATATGAACTACCTACTTATGAGAAATATTGTATTCAATTTTCAATCATATGCTATAAAGATTGAACATTTTATAAATTGTTTACTACAAAATGATTTGTAATTTGTAATTTTAACGAATGTTGTCAAAATTTGAACTTCAAATGCTTATAAAAAAACTGCGGACTGCATTTTTCGATATTTTTAATTACAATAGGAACAACTTATGAAAAACCTTGTAATAAATCTTCAAGATATTTACTCATGTACAAAAATAAAATCATAAATACATCGAAAATAAATATAGTTATAAATTTAAAATATCTAAAAATAGCATGAAAACGAACAAAATTATATTATTTCTAATAAATGATAAATTGATAAAACAATTAAATACCTAACTTAGTTATTTATTTTTGAATAACAACAAAAAAAAACAAAACTAACTTTGTCAAAAAAATTTAGATTTTGTGTAAAATTCTAATTTTTTTTTTATTTTTCCCAATAGTTTTGAAAATTATTGAAATTTTTTTAATTTTAACCCACAAAGAACCAATATTAGATCCAATTTTATATCAGAAACAACCTTCAAAGTTCAAAACTAGAATTTTTACTTCTCCTAGAGGTGATTTTGGTCATCAAAAAATAAAAACGAACGTCGACACAATTATTATAAACCAATAATGCATTAATCATTCCTTTCAGAATCTAAAAGTAGCTTGTATTTTTCTTATAAAAGCGTATTATGTATTTTGTATTTCAGTACCCAAATTTAATGTATTTTGTATTTGTATGCATAAAGAGGTACATTTTAACCCATCACTGCCTATAGGTACTTAGTTTTAACAACAACAAAAAATCAAAATGCCATCTTAAAAATCTCGTAAACCGCTCATATTGAAGGTAGGTACGCTATAGGTGTATGCGAATAATCGCACGCCACTTACTCTTCAGCTGAATAATCCTCACGGAAACCACCACTACAAGTCACTCGATACCCGTCCGTCTTATTTACGCTCATGCATTTGTTCAGGGGCGTCGGCGACGTGCACAATTCGCCGAATTTTGTACCCGCTAAGACAACCCGATACAACGACAGTACTGCAGTGGACCTAAAAGATATTTTGGAAAATTACGGCCGCCCGTGCCATATTACCGGTGTCGTCGAAATAACTCACGTCAAAACGATCACGAGGAATGCGTCCATTCTTCTAGCAATGTTCCCACGGAGTACTTATTATGGTCGTTTCGCGTCTATAGTCACACCCCCGCGAGAAACGAATGCGACGACAACGTGATAACGGGTACACATTTACAACTCGGTAAACACAAACAGTGGGTATAATATTGTTTTAACAAACGATAATTTATTGCTCGATCATACTAAAAAGTTATGGTAACACGTATTAGACTATTATATAGACATAGTAGGTACCTAACTATATCATGTTATCATTAAGATTTCAAAGCCCATTACAATATGACCAACGTGTTATGTTTTGTTTATATACATACTTAAAAATATAAAATATTAACAACTTTGCCCAAATATTAGTGTGAATAGAATAAGTGTTACATTGATCAATATAATTTGTCTAGGTTAATAACAACAAAATATAATAAGAATGAACAAGTAAAAAAAATGTTGTTTTGAGAATAGGTCTTAAAACATTGTATTTAATTAAAACATACAAAACAACACAAGATCGTGTTAGGTAATAAAAAATAAAATGACTAAAACTACGAATTTTGACAATACTGAAGTGTTCATCGTTTATGTCTTATAATACAAAATATAGTTAAATCGGTAGAAATGTCAATATATTTTACATCGCACAAAATCCAATAGTTCCTGCAATGTGCATATATTAGCATATAGTACAGAAGGTACAATAGTAGGTAGTTATTTTAATAGTGATGTCATTGTGAATACAAAATAAGCCATGTTCGATACGCGAACATTAACTAAACAATAACTATTAAATTATTTTTTTAAATTTTATTGCGGTATATCAAATATAACTGATTAAAATGTAACAAAACAAACATTATTTAGATACTGAATATCATATAAATTATGAAATAATAATAGTTTAAGATTAATTATTTTTATCTATTCCTAATTAATTTCTTTTTTTTATTCCACATATAGTAGGTATGTAATCAAAAGGCACTGCAAATTAACTTTTACTGCACGCTCATAGCAATAATTGAAATCAAATATTTTGTGAACGAAATGCGATTCTCGTTTAAAGACAATTGTAAAGCATATTATCATTTCAATCGTAATTGCATTATGCTCTACCGAACAATACAAGGCGGTAGCATTATATAAGTATATATACATTCATCGAGAAAACCCGTTCCGAATCATATTAATACTGTTAATGCGTATTAAGTCGATTATATAATAAGACGGGGTTCAATAAAAGTAAATAGATACGTTCTATTCAGAGAATTGTTGCTCTATAATATTATAAAGTCAATGATTTCTATCAAAAATTCAATTTGTTTAAAAGTATTATTAAACACTGCATACAATTACAGCGTATAACATATTAGCAAAAAAAAACTATCATGGACTCGAAAAAACAGAGAAAAATGACAGACGAAATATGTATGATAATAAATATATATATTTGTATATATATATATATATATATATTGTAAGCAGTGTAATGTTTATGAGAGAATAAATATTACGTATATAAACATATTATATACGATTAGCAAAATAAGTTGGAATACATGTTGTTTAAAGATAAATTTTAATTAAAATGTATGAAATAAGATACGTATGTTTAAGCTCGTACGAAAGTGAAAGTCGCATGATAGAGAAGGAGGAAAAAAAAATATGCGTGTTATAGTACAATATTATAGTGGTTACATAATCGGATAAGACGGTTAGATACCGAAGTCATCACCAGGAAAACCACGAGGTATTGTTTTGACCTGACGATGATGACGACGACGACGGAGAGAACAGATTGGTCAATGGTGAAAAAGATTTGGGAGACTTCAGTCCCCCGCCGCTACCTTCGCCATCAGACACAGTTGGTTTTTCGCCGGCCTCAGCGTCTAACACACATGCGTTCACTTTGGTGTTGGTTTTACGTTGCATTTCGCACTCGTAAGTGCGCACGTCTGCAATTGTCATCAATATCCAATCGTCGATCCAAGCGAAGGCCTGACGGTGACCAAGCAACAATATCTCGCGAATTGTCTGCGAAAAATACAAAAAGTCGTTACTTAGGATTTTATGTTTTAATTTTTGGTCTACAAAAAGTATTTTTAGCTAACAAGTTTTATTCATGTAATTGTACTATCTACAAGCAAAAATCGTTAAACATGAATGGACATATCCTTTTCACTCAAAAATAATACGTCAATCTTTTCCAACAACTGTTCCTAACTGCTACTTATTATATTGAAACTATCACGTATATCTAAAAACATCGCAATAAAAAAATCCTAAACATTAAAAGAGTAATAAATATTACCAATAAATGTAAAAAGGAATTCCATAGTGTCCATGCCTTTCCTAAACGCAAAAAGATTAGGTGGTAGTATAGAATTATATTCCAACCACCAGTCGAGTCGAGCTTAGAGATTGTGTTCAAAAGATTTGCATAGATCTGAGAAAAGAACGATAAGACGAAAAGACTTATTGAAATTTGATTCGAGGATAGGAATAATTTTGTATAATTTCCAAATGGATATAATGTAATTAGTAGGCAAGATATAATTCAGAACCTTGAGTAAATCAAGAGTACACGATGGTAAGTGTTTTAGCATTAACGAAGAAATATTGTTAAGCCCAGAAACAATTGAATACCTTGAAGAAATGGCGTAATTCAATTCGGATAAAGTGTAAGGATTAGTAAAAACATGAGAAAGAGACATTTGTGGATAAAAGGGGGAGTAGACTTCAGATGAAGTAAGAACGTAACAGGTAGCAACTTTAGAGCAAAAATCGTAGAACTAGTCATCGTTAGTAGGCCGACGAGATGAGGAAACACTTTTTGAAACGTTTAGCTATGGAACAGAGAAAAACAGAGAACAACATTTTTTCCAAGCGACTCTTTTAGCATCTTTTAAGAGATAGGTAGTGGCTGCACAACAATTTTGATAGTTGAAGACATCAATTATCGAACCTAAGCGACGAAATGTCTTATAAAGTTGGGACCTATTTTTAATCGCATTAGTACAGGAAGAATTCTACCAGGGAGGATAAGAAGGAAAGGATTAATATATTTAACTGGTATAGAGTGTTTAGCAGCACTATCAACGATATTCGTGAAAGTAAAATATGAGTTAATTAATGGAAGGTCACTAGGTACAGAAGAGATCGTGTTTTGAATAAGAAGAGAATAAGAAAGAAAAAAGATAAGAACTCAATCCGTCTTATTAAGATTGAATGTACAATGAGACTCATCAATAGGATTTAGATTAAGATTCAACAATTGGGTATTATGGAAATAGTTTTCGGTAGTAACGGAAATTAAGATAGGTAAATGATCACTGCTATGAGAATCATTGAGAACGGACCAAGATAAAGACCAAATAAGGTTGGGTGAGTAAAAAGACAAATCAATAACGGAATCCGGAGACCTCCGTCGTTCTACATGAATAGGATTACCATTGTTAAGTATACAGAGGTCTAGGGCAGTGCTTCTCAACCTGGGGGTCGCGACTATATGACTAAGAGACCGTGAAATATTTATTTTATTTAAAACAAACATAAATCATGCATTTCACAACAATTTTTAGAAGCAAACTTGCGTATTTCAATTTCAAATATTACACCTGACATAAATATGTTGTGCAAAAATATGCAAGCCCAACTGTCACATTAATAATCATCAACATTATTAATACTACAATATTTTCGTATTGTCTTATAGTTATTACTAATTTATTTATTTTTTATATAAGTTTAAAGTTCAATACTATTATAAAATCGTTTCAAAAATTTATTAAAAAACATTTATTTACTATACATTTTAATAATTTATTTATTTGAAATAGTACATAAGCTTTTAGTATATAATTAAGAAAAAATAATAACCTAATGATTTTAATTAAGGTGTAACCTTTACAGTTTTACATTAAATTTAGAAGGCCTATGACAAAAAAAGTTGAGAAGCACTGGCCTAGGGAACAAAATAATGTCATATATGAGGTTACCATGATGTGAAATCAAATGAAAGCCCCAGGCGAGATGAAAGGCGTTAAAATCACCACCGAGAAGGAATTGTATTGGATGAGACTAAAAAGAGAATTTCAAATAACAGTAGGATTATTAGAATCACTTGGAATGTAGCAAGACCATATCATTAAAGACGAAGACGAATTTAGCAAAAATATCTCAGCGCCAACAATATCAATTTTAAAATTAAAAAAATTATGACAAGTGGTTTCGGCAATAGAAATATGCCTTGAATTGTAAATTATAATAGCAGCATCACCATAACTATCATGGCGATCTGATCTATAACTGACATAATTAGGAATATTGATTAAGCGAGCAGGTAATAACCAGGTTTCTGAAAGGAGGGCTATAGAACATTTATCGCGGGAAAGTAAATATAAGGTGGGAAGACAGGCCATCAAACTTCTAACATTCCATTGAAGAATATTAATGAAATTGACTAAATTAATAGCACTATAGATGGTAGACATTATAAGAGACTAATTATCGTTTCGGAGTAAAACGATAAGGAGGAATGTAAGGAGGATTTAATTAAGGTTTGAAGAGCGAAAGGAGAAAATGGCGAAGAAAGTGTGGGAGGTTTTATAAGAGCATCTGCTAAAATATCAGATAGATAATAAACCCAAGACATGTCGTTAACCTTATTAAAAGAAACCCGTCCTTGCTCTAAGGATTGATTTAAATAACTACCTTAGGGGAGAGGGGAGTAGCAGAACCTAGAAGAAAGAGAGAAATTAATATTGGTGAGGAATGAGGGACGAGCTTTAGGTTTAGATTTTTTAGAGTTGAAAAAATGGTGACTTTCATTGAGATTGAGATTGAGACACTACGTGACGAGGAAGCTTAGGTAAAATTGAATTAGAAACAGAAGACTGTTTATTCGTCACATCTGAATATTTAAAAGTCTAGGTATAACAATTATTTTTTTTTTTAAAAATTATTACATCGTGATTAGACTGTGATAGGAGATATTTTCGTTGGCCATAATTTTTTTAATTTCCTTCTGAACTGACCATTCATGTCATAGCTACGAATATTAGCCACGTGGTGTAGATGAAAATATAGATAGAAAGGGTCAGTGACAAAAACAGTGGGGCAATCGACTATGGAGTGTTTGACGCCTCCACAATGACTGCACCTGAGATCGTTGCGGCAAAATTTTTAGGTATAACCAAATGGAAGACAACGATTGCACTATATCGGGAACGGATACTCAGGTTGACATCGAAAATCATGTTAAACACTGAGATATATTGAGGTAGTTTGGTGGAAATAAATTTCAATGCGACCAAACGAGTGGGTGTGGTAATGCCATTCTTATTGACTGAAATATGTCTGAAGCTTTCAATTGGAAAATTTAAACTTTGGCCTTCCCAGAAATCGCATTCGGAGAAATCGATATAGAGTTTAATTACACTGAAAGAATAGATGAAATCCAAATGGATACTAGAAATGAAACCATTAAAAAAAGCAGAGTTTAAACACAGATTACCATTTGTAATAGAATCGAATGTAGTTTTGACTTTTTTAAAATCATCGGATTTGATGTTTGTGATGTCAGTAAAATTAGTTGAAAAAAATTTGGTCGTCTTACTGCGTGCCATCTACCCAAATTTTTATCCATATCAATGCATTCATTAAGAATAATGATAGGGCCAATAAAGTCGGACAGAAAAGATTATTGATTGTACTGTAATGAATTTTTAATGACTATAGAACCGGTGGGAGAAATCTGAGATACCAAAGAGTCAGAATTGCTCCACTCATTAGTGTTATCGGTGACCGTAGAATTGTCAACAACCATATCTGACGACGAAATGTTTATAGATAAGGAGTTATCATAATTGAAAGCTGAATTAGATGTATTTAAAAGCGGAGTATTATTTATAATTTATTGAAGACTTGGAAATGTAGGACTAGACGTAAAATTTTTATTTAACTGACGTGCATTTTTCTTACTAATAGAAGCCTCAGAATCAGAATCTGAACAACGGTGAAAGTTCATGTGAGTTTTTATTTTAGAAGGAGTGGGTGATTTACTTGCTCGTAAATCGCCGTCTGAAGACGCATAATTAGTGCGGTAATAACAATCTATAGATTAAAAATACACTGCGATAACCGAAGAACAGAAAACACAACTGTACACTATGACTGCTGGGCTGATCAATTATATCAATATAATATCATAAAATATACGTTTAGTAATATATTGTTACAGGCTGACAGCGGTTTTCGCTCAGAATCGTTTTTCGTGCACAATTATTGTATATCATTGAATTCAAATGTAAAACATTCATTACAGTGATCTACTCGACATCTACTGTACAGCAAAGCGCTATTCACTTGCCAACCTTTTTACATTTTAATTTGAAAACATTTTTATCGCATTTTAAGTAGTTTTAGCAAAGAAATGAATCATACAAAAAACCAACCGTATTCTATTATTGTTAGAAAAGTTAATTTTATAAAACATTTGGTGTCCACGATTTCTGTGAGATAATAATCTATTAAAAAAATGTATATATTGTAGAGACTTGTTTAAAGATACATTACATCGTGTTATATATTACCATCCATAATAGATTATAATATAAATAGTACAATCAATTTTATAATAAATTTAATATTGTCAACAATAATATGACAATATATTATTATAAATTTTTAGTATTATCTATATTCCTATTTTTCAATAAATTGTTCATAAAGGAGAAGAGCATTACGAAATTCACTGGAACATTTATATTGTTTTCGTTCGTTTATACGTTTTATATTCATATCGAGTATAAAACGGAGTACATACTATCATTTATCATTTAGGAAGTGGCTATTTGGGATTTGAAATAGGTAACGAAGATTTTCGGTAGACCATCCCCGCGATATGTAATGATAATATACACTAATATACCAATACCCCAAAAGGTCCAATGATAGATATCAATTAATCAACATAATTGCATGATACTTATATCAGTATAAGTATCATATAATTATACCAATATTAAATTATTAGTGTATTGGCAATAATTACAAATTATTTACAAATATCTCAAGTCTTAACATTTCGTTAAAATAGAAATATTTTATTATTCGTTATACCTAATTATTAATGACAATTAACTTATCAATCACAAAATATTTTATAATAATATTATCACAGATTATGTACAACTTGTTATACTTATATACTTTCTCTGTTACAATAGGCCACATAATTATATAACATTTTTATTGAAAGCAAATATTTGATTTTACTTTTTGAATATACTCTTCGGCCTTAGACTGAATACCCCACACCTCAAACGACGCCTCAACCACTTTGTACGAGCACATTATCGGTGAAGTTGTATTTTTCCAATTTTCTGGCAGAGGACCTCTCATAGTCTTTTTCGACTGAAAAAACTTCAGATCCTATAAACACACATACAACCATATCATCTAAGGTGCTCAAATTAATATTACAATTACACATTTACACGCTGTAATATAACATTCATTATATTCATTAATTTCAAACAATTATTATTATAGGTACCTCTTCCTCTTTGTAGTGCTTTGGGCTGACTTCGTCGTACGCGACGTCCACGAAATCTACAATCCTTTCCACGAGCTTCTCGCCGGTCAACCCAAGGCACTATAAATTTCAGACAACAAACAAATTTTAAATATAGTAGGTTAGCATATGTAATATGCGCAAGAATAAATATAATATTATATATAACGACGAATGATTACGTTTTCTGTCGTTCCTGAGTTATCTTCAAACTTCGTGTGGATAGTAACGTTCAACTTCGGAATAAACGAGCACTGGAGGAAAAAAAACAAAATGATAAATATTGACTGAATAACAATGATTTTCGATCACATATATCTAATATATATTACAATCGTCACAAATACTTACGGTATATTCTGAAATTCCGATTTCATTGCACAGACATGAAACCAACCCAAAAAAAAACATATATTAGGTAAATATTATACTAGGCTAAAAACATTAAATTTAGAGTTAACTATAAAGTAACTATATACATACAATACTATATTGCTGTTATTTTTAGAACCTACGTATAAATGCATACATTATATGTCATGTGCATATATCTTGGTACCCACGTTATAATGCAGATCTATGTATATTAATTTAACTATTAAATATTACGTCCTATTTGACGTAGTCTAATATTATAAAATACAGAAAATTAATGTATGTTGTCGTTACCTAAGTCTTAAATATTATTATACATTACTCTATGTCTCTATACATGGAAATCTCATCACACGATTGACCACTTAGATTTTCCAAACTTTCTACAATATATGTTGAGTACCTATAGTACTTACTGTACGTACATTACTTTTAATTAATAGAGAATACATAATACATACGAATATTAGTACATACATTAAAATCAATTTATTCAAAAATCTTAGGATTTGTACCTAAATTTTACATCACTAACAGTTTATTTTGTCGGGTCGTATTAGTAACAAATTGATATTATAATATAATAAACATCAACTAATAAGAATTATTTAATATTTTACGAAGCTAAATTAAAATTCAAAGCTTATGATATATTTTATTAAGAGGACGTGGAACAGTCGAAAATCACACGAAAAATTTCTTTAAAAACATGTTTGCGCGTTCCAAGAATATGGGTTACTGAGTAGTTTTATCGTAAAAGCGCTTATGAACAAAGTTGTAGAGAAGATTTATATCTGGTTCTATATGAAGCCCGATTTTTGATATTTTAATTTAAAGTCCTATAAATAACTGTCGAAAAAAAGTATGAAACGGGTATTGTTATCATATTGAATATTTCACAAAGTTTTCAAGTTATCAAAAATTGGGCTTCTTACGGAACCAAATATAAATCTCTACAATTTCGTTCATAGATGTTTTTACAAAAAAAAAAAACACTCAGTAATCTATATTCTAGTAACGCGCAAAATATTTTTTATAAGAAAATCGTAAAATTACGGCAATATACGGCCGACCATTATCAAGTCATTAATGACTTCATTTAACTTGTTCTGCTCCGTATTGGATTTACACGTATCTTCTTTAATTATAAACTATTAAACTGTATAGTGTATTTGCTATAAATTATTATATAGGCACACATTTATTAAATATTACCTGTGATCGTGAAAGGATAATAGTTCCACGATTTCTCAATAATGTAAAATAGTTTTGGAATGATCGCTTGAACCCAATATGGTAAACGGCTGAAAAAAAGATTAAACAATTTTAATTTCAAAATTTGTATTCTCTACACTTAAAAAAAATACAATTAATGTTACCTAATCAATAAACACGTGATAAAATTAAAAATATATTGTGATATAGTATTTATAACGACTTCAATATTATAGTAATTTATTATTAATTAGTACTAAAACAATATTGACTTAAAATTAATAAGGATATTTGTATACAAGGCCATAGCCAGCAAAAGATTATTTTAGGGGGGAAGGGTTAGAGTATAAATATGTTTTTTAACTAGCATATTTTAAAACGTTAATATGCTTGGGAAAAATTTCGGGGGAGAGGTCTGAGTCCTAAACCCCCCTCGCTACGGCCTTATTTATATATGTATATTATGCTAAAAAAAATTAGGATCTTTAGGTACACGAAACAAATGATAACAATTTTTATAATCCTGTTGAATAAGAACTTTCAAAAAGTATTTTATTCCAATGTCATAATGTGTATTTTTATTATTATTACAATGCAATTTATAAGACGCTATAACCTATAGTATAATACTAGGCGTATAGCTGGTAATATTATAAAATCAAAACTGTGAGACGTTTATTAAACGGACAGCGTACAGGTTAGACCTAAAGTTTGTATGTAATGAAATGGATAAAAATAAGATTACTTTGACAAATGTATCCTTTTTTCAGTAAATTGCCCTTTTCCGTGGACGGGGTCTTCACAGGGAGCATTGATTATGGTCTCTACGCCTTCTCCGTTTTCCGTCTGTTCGTAGCTGTGCCTCGCAATCATGTACAGTTGTCCAACGTGATACTAGAAAAAAATATTGGTTTGAATCATTAATTTAAGACTGTCTTACATATTTATAATACGTTTTCGTTTAATTGTTATACATAAATAATAATTGTAAATGTACAAC
>JACXSJ010003312.1:0-15405 GCA_014851325.1 Pentalonia nigronervosa
TTTGAGCTTCTTGGTGTGAAAATGTATCGACGTGTTGTGATAACTGAGACTTTTTAATGCACGGTACATTTTTATTACACACTTGACAAAAAAGAGTTGTGCCATCAGTTGTAAAATTTATATTGTTTTTATTTAATGGTTGAATCCACTGTGAAATTAAATCTTTTAATTTAGTTGATGGTGTTTTCGGCATTATGAATTATGATTTATATAGCTATCAGTGATAGCTATATAAATATATATACATATATAATAAAATATCCTTGTAAAATGTAAATATATAAGCGAACAGATCATTTCCGCTCAGAATCGTTTTTCGTTTGCAATGTTTATTATTAAGTTCAAATTTAATACATCCAATTAATTAACTCTTAACTATTTTATTTATTATTAACTACTAAACAGTAATGACCTACTCAAAAAGCACACTCTATACTTACTATTGAATAAAGCGACTTCCCTGGTTTGTTTACTTTGAATTCGACATTCAACTTTACTTATTAAATTTAAAGTTTTCTTCATTTCTGTTCACTTCATTAAAGTATATTATGTTTAAATTCAATTTAATAATAATTAACTGACTGAGTTATGGGCTTATTATTGATGCAATTATAACTATTTGTATATGCGTATACAACTATGTGTAATACATCCATACAGCATAGATGTATTGGACTATACTATATTATATATTTTATATTATAAAATCTCAAAATAAATTAAAAAGTTTAAAAGTACTAAAATTATATTAGGTATATTTATTTTCAGTTTGAAAGCAATAATAAATATTAAAAAGTTGTAAAATAATGCAAAAAGTTTCTTCACTGTAGGACCGTGGTTGCTGAGTAGTTTTCCAGAAAACGGGAAAAAACTACTAAGAAATTGCAAAAATAACTATTTAAACTACCCCCCGTCTCCAATTCCTATTAGTAGAATATCGACTTCTATATAATATTCCTTTTACCCGAAAAAGTTAAAAACAAAGAAAAACATTTTTCATTTAAACCTACCTACTAGTTATAGTATAATATTTAGGTAGATAGGAGCTAGTTTTTTCAATTTTCTTATTACTATTAAATCTTGTCTTATTATATTGATAAAAAAGATGATAAGTGAAAAATATCATCCGATCGATGATTATCATTCTCTGTAAATGAGTACCTATATTATCAAATAATAAATAAGAATATCAAATATTCTGTGAAGATGAAAAATAGGTACGCGTATTGCAGTGTATATGAATTTAAATATATGTATTAAATGACAAAATGAAAACCTCTAGCTCGAGTATGGCAGGATGGGCTGAGAATTTAGTGTGCTCTACATACCTGAAGAATATTAATATATTCATAGTGATCATTAAGGTTGTATGATTCACAAAACATAATATAATATAAAATAAAATCTTGTTCCTATACCTACTATACTTCGTAAAAACTTGTAAATCGCATGTGTGTACCATACTAAACGCCAAACAATGTATAAAATAGTGTTTTCACCACTTTACAATCTGATATGTACCGTCTGTCATGCATTAATGGTACACATTTGAAATAGGTATTATATTTCTTATGTATTTGTACGTAACTAATTTATTTCTAAATTAGAACAAAATTATTAATCGTACAATATTTCTATATCATTAATTTTAATCAGATGTGTCTATATTTTGTATTTTAAGAAATATAATCAAACAGCGGAAAAAGATTTAACATTTTTATAAAATCATATGCATGATAATTATAAGGTTTTATCATGACACTGCGTTACATTTATTGATTATGTATAGCTTTACTTACTATATAAGTCCTATTAATAGGTATACATAAATATTAATGAATAGATAAGTATGATGACGGGTAACTGTTACCTAATTTGTATGTACTGCACTTTCTCTCCACTACTCAGTTATGTATTTATTTAAGGAATAACGTCACTCAGATTCTGGAACAAAATTCATCATATAATGATAGTATAGTGACTATCGTTTTTTATTTTAAATAACGTTTTGATGTTAATCTATGTCTGTCCACAAAATTATTGTTATACGTGCAACATGAAAAAATGAGGGAAAGCATAACTTTGCTGTACGGTAGGTGTCGAGTGTATCTTGTCATTGAATAAGTCACTTAATAGTATAATTTACGTATTTTGCTACTTTATGAATATTTTTTTAAAACCCATAAAGTTAAATCTAGTCTATTTTATATTAAAACAAAAAACTAGCTAAAATAATAACACATTAAAGACACTCTAAAGACAAAGTATCTGAATTTATCAAATATATACATATCACATATTACATCTACAAATAAATGTTATTGGAGAAAATGAATTATTTATAAATAACAATAAAATACGATTTACAAAGTCTAAGTTATATTCTATTGTCATGTATACATCATAAAGCAGAAATCTATGCTATAAAAATACAATTCAAATAAACATAAAATATATATTTTCAAGACATAGATTTGTATTTTATATTAAATTTTTTAAAAGCGATAAAGTTAAATCTAGTCTTATCGATGTTAAAACTAAAACTTGTTTAAATATTAAATACTATATAAATTATATGCAATACACCATACACGATTGAACAATATTAGGTATCAAATAAAATGTTGGCCGATTCATAATATCCTAAATACGATCTTAATTATAGAAATAAACTTAAAGATTTATATTCAGGAACAATCACAATACTTCTTTCGAGATAACGTAAAAATGTATTATTTAACTTAAGTAAATACAACATACTGTAAAGTATTATATAATATTTTTATTTGATATAAATACTTTATAGTGGTTTATACTACTCATGTATTTTTAAACGTATTCTACTTCAAATTTTTATGTTACTACTCACTATTGTACTTTACATAAACCATAATAAAATGTTACGAAAAAAAATACCTATGTGAGTTTGACATTAAAAGGATATGTTCAATTTGTAGAATACACAATACACGTACCCATATATCACATCATATAATATATAAATTACTGTGACTTTCTACACCAAACCATTTAATTCACAACCATCTAACCTGCCCAATTGAAAATTTGAATCTTAATAATTTATATGATACATTTACAAAAAAATTGTTGACTACAAAATATTGAAATGCAACGGTTCTTATAATAAGTATCTAATAACAGTTAAGTATAAGTAATAACATCTCAAACATCTTTGTTTTATAAATAACTCTGTGATAATAACCTAGTTAGCTAGATAAGTTAGTGATTTTTATATATAATAATAATTCCATTTATCCATCATATACTATATATAGGCGCAAATAGTGGAGATGCTCTAGGGTCTAAGCTCCTCAAAAAAAAAAAAAATTCATTAGCCCGTGGGGGGAACTAAATTGTTTAGGTATTTATTACTTCCACAAATGTTTTATTGAGTAGCTAGGGCTTCAGCTTCCCTAAATTTCAAACACTATTTGTGCCTATGACTTCCCTTATTTATCAATTAATTTTCTCAATATTCGTTTAATCACTATTAAGTTAATATTTAGACTTTAAACAAATAAAATATAAACTAATAAGACATTAATTAACATTAGCTCTACAAATTCTTTTAAATTCAAAAGTTGTCGTCGAAAAACTTATAACCTTGATACAGTTATATTGGTTCTAATCGTTGAAGAAGCTTAATATAATGATATAATATGATACATTTTACCAAAAAGTTATTATCATTATTTCTATCATAATATGTATTATATATATATACATATATATATCATGTTCATAAAAAAATAACATAAATATTATTATAATTAACGTATACAATCAAAGTTGTGTATGTTTCGCCATTATTGTAATAGCAAGCGTAGTTTAAAATCAAAGCTTTTTGTTCACTAAGCACAAATTTAAAAATAATGTATATTTTTAAAAAGTAATGTAATTATCAATAAATGCACTATAACAAGCTTTGATCTTAATACGTCAAAAACATTTTATATACAAAAATAAAAAAAATAAAAGGACGCACTAACTACAGAAAATGTATTTGGACTATTATAATGTGTGTATAAAACATTTTTAACGATAAATAAAAATTGAAATGATATCGAAAATAAAGTAAAATAATTTTACAAAGGTTACAGTATGTCTGAAGTTAATCGATAAATGAAAAATTTAAAATAGGGTATGGGTAGATAATTAATATAATTAATACAAGAAAAATGGATTCACCAGAGGAGTATAGTAACTGTTCAAAACACCATATTATTAAAATACTGTATTATTAAAAAATGCATTTTAAAATTTTTAAAAATGTGCATTTTATGAGATATTACATATAAATATGTAAACCTAATAATGGAACAAACGGTGGAACAAAAACAGTATATAGTCGTATCGAAAACCTATACTAAGTAAACTCACTCATAGTATAACTCCCGGCTCTCATCAATCGTCATAACTCATAATATAGTAATTTTCTCGTGTAAAAAATGTTTTAGTATTCACATAAAATAACAACTCTATCGATTGTACACTGGTGAACCCTTCTGAACAGTTTGTTGGGAGTCAGGTGTAGGTACAAACATATAGAACTCGAACTTACCACTGGAAAATAGGTGCCAAAAGTGCAGATGCTTAATCAACGCACGATTTCAAAGTAATTCGATTGAAATAAGTTTTAATAATTATTCGTTGTCCGAAGTTTTTCCATTTTTTTTACAAATAATTCATTTGAGCTTTATTTATTACAATAAAATAATATGAAGTCATTAAAGTATATCATTTAAGAACCGTATAATGTGGATAAAAAATCAAAAGATAATTACAGGGTAGGATCAAAAAGTAGTAGGACTAAATTAATTACAATTTTTTTATTGAATTAATCGGTACAAATCCTTAGTGTTCCTCGAAATATCACCCTTGTGCTTCGACACAACGCGTATAACGCGATTCCCACTGCGCGTACGCCTTCTGGAACTCGCTTTCCGGGATCCTCTTTAGAGATGCCGTCACGGCCCCTTGGACGTCTTCTACAGAGCTGTATCGATTTCCCTTGAGGTCCCGCTTGAGCCGAAAAAAGAGGAAGAAATCCGGCGGTGCCATATCTGGACTGTAGGGAGGGGTGAGGCAACGCGGTAACTCTGTGCTTGGCCAGAAACTCCTTAACCAACAGCGAGGTGTGGCACGGCGCGTTGTCGTGGTGAATCTTCCAAGACTCGGCGATGTCTGGCCACACGCGGAGGACGCGTTTGCGCAACCTTCTTCATCTTGGATCGCGACGATACTTCTAAACAAAGATTCATGAAAATCGACGTGCTTACTCTCCGCTTACCCGCAGGCGACTGGAAAAAATATTGGTCTCCTTGGAAGGCTCTCCACTACCACGCCCTGATGATCCGAACCCCCTCCACCGCTCCGTTCGCGCTACAGAAATTCAGTCCTACTACTTTTTGATCCTACCCTGTACATTTAAAAATATCAAAAACACTGGCTCAAAATAAATATATAAATACTACTATACCTATGAGGCTATGAATAACAAAATAAATTTTAAAAAAATTAAATTTGTTCTATTTATAAACTATCAATAATTGAAGAAAATGTTGTACCTAGCTGGCATTTAGAAAATCTGTTTCAAAAAATACCATAAAACTATATTTTATTTAAAGTTTCTACAAAACAGGCATTACACAATTAAAAACAAAGCAATCGGCCAACGATAAAAACATAGTTTTTTTTTAAGCACTTTTATAATGTTTAAATGTTTATTTTATTTTTTTATTATGCACAATTTTTTTTACTATTATGTTTTATGCTATTCTTTTTAAAATTAAAATATATTTAGTAATACATTTTTTAAAATGGTATTTTATTCTATTTAATTTTGAATTATTTATAAGACTGAAAATTTGATTCATAAAACCGTTTTAATACATATAACCAATAAGCATTGATAAAACCATTTTTAATAATTTCAATAATATTATGTATTAATATAAGTTTTTTTAATCAAAAACTATAATAACTATACGCAGTTAAAAAAAAATATTTACTATAATATAAAATAATTATAAGAATACAATTATTATAAATAATTAATGTTAAATTACTGAACAAAGAAGAAAATTAATGAATCACAATATTTACAAGTGTACAACCACTTAAATAACACATTTGTTACTCGAAATTTCACATATGAATCACATCCGACAAATTTCCAGAAATTATGACCACTCACTGAACAGTGTTATTTTATCACTAGCTGCCTCTAATATTGTGTAATTTCAATATATATTATTGTCATAGCTTATAAAACAATTACCTGTACAATGTAGGTAGTCGGTAGTAAAATATAATATTATATTGGTACTTCAATTTTCGTTTACAATAAAAAGCAATGTTGACACACGAGAAAAGCCATTCAAGGCTGAATAAAACTATTTTCCTTGTCCAGTTTAGAGGTCTGTTGATGCAATGTAATTACTGAATAGACTTTCAATGCATGTCCGATAAACAAAATCCATCCGTACCTATGAATTATTCATCGCAACCGAGAGGCAATATTTACCTGCAACATCTCTCATGTCCTTTTTTACAATCAGTGTAACTGAGGATTTTTTTTTCTATTCCGGGTAAACATATGTTTGAATCATATTGAAATTCAACATTGAAAAGTATGAAGTAATCATAAGCCTTAAACTAAAAATAACATCAATTGACGGCTGAATGCAAAATTCCAACATGTATATATTTATGTCTATTTACATATAAAATTATATAATTTAAACTTAATATCCTACTATGATTAAAAAATATCATAGCAAATTCGATTTTGTTTTCGTCGAGAATTAAAAATTAATTCATAAATTTGGAACATCTTACCTATATTATATTTTGACAAATTTGAAAACTATTAAAGTAATGAAATACACTTTTTATAGTTATAGACAACATTATATATTTGTTTAAAAACAAAGCAATAACTTAGTGCAAATACTCTAAAAAGGTATTGATCTTTTAATTAACCAACTTGGCATAAGAAAAGTCACAGACAGTTTGCATGTAGACCAAGTAAAACTCTGATAACATAAATCTTTTGCAATAATTGTTTAAAAATGGCATTAACCCACATTACAGATTGTAAAAATTACATAGTAACTACTTTTTAACCCAGACTATTATCTTATAAAATCACAATGGAGTATACATTTTCACAATTTAACGTTTAATTAATAGTTCTAAAAACATAAATCAAGAAAAATATGTCGCTGAAATTAAAAATTAAATGAACTCGGCTCTGCGATAAGGTTTATTATTAATTATATGGCAACATGCATAGTTTAGACTGTTAAGATAACTTTATTTATGTACTTTAAGTAGTATTTGAAACAAACAAATAATATTTATGAAAGGGAATTTGTCATTGTAAATATATTTTATACGAACAAAACATCAACAGTCCGATGACTATTAATACAAATTGTAATAATAATATATAATTCCAGCTATCAACTTATAATAAAACAAAAAGATGTACCTATAACTTAAACTATTATATAACTAATAGGTAACTATAACTAGCTAATTTTAGAATGAAATATGTATAGCGTTTAAGAAGTTGTATGTCTGACTTTTGTCAAAATCGATTAAAATTACTGAAATATTTATACGCATTTCATTCTAACTGATCGTCCTTTTTAAGGAAACGCCTCGAGATAGAGATGTAACAATAAGCTCCAGGATATGAGTTGTTTTTATTGTATAATCAATATTAACTCAAGCTTATATGGGCTATTTTGATAGAGACCTTAGGGCGATTTCGAACATAAAATGGTTTTTGGTAGTTAAAAAAACATACTTACAGTAGACTGGACAGTCCTTTGCTGTAGAATATTTTTGATTGGTGAAATGGAAAGGAAAATATTATTAGATGAAAGAAAATCGAATACACCTTTATGAAACAAACCAAAAATCAATTCGAATATAACCTTTTAAAATAAACCGGTAACCAATTCGGATATAGCTTTTATTTACTGATGCGCGAGTACAACTTTATCAACGACCTTTACGTGATTTTATCAATGTATTTTTTACTCATAAGTCATAACGGATATACACAGCCATCGCTGTATTCAAATAGTATTTATATCTGACAAACAATATATAAAAGTCAACGGTTTTATTAAAAATTCCTATTTTTGTAAACTGAAAATTCAGAATACATATTCTCTTCTTTTGATAAGTGATAACAGATCAATTAATTTCTAGAAATTCTAATTAAAACATACATTAAACTAAGCATTTAATAAAATGATAAATTTATCTAAAAAAAAAATTATATTTTGCAATTTTCCGAGCACATTAAATATTTATTTAAATTTAATAATAACTATTTGTTTTACGTTTGATAACATTTATTTTATTTTATAATGTCTACAATTTTAACTAAGTATTACCATTTATGCTGTTTTTATAATTATTAATGATATCGATGTACAATTGTCATTAGTACATAACGATAAAAATACAATTTATTAACTAGCAGATATCTAATAAAATTTTCATCAGTCGTAGTTATGTCATAATTTGATTTGATTTAATTTTAAATTGTCGTCAATTACTAATAATTTAAAAATATATGCAATAACAACTTTAATCGACTAGATGGATAAATTTATTATTTATGTTTTATTAAGATATTAAAATAAAGTATTATAATTTTTATGAATAAATAACAGTAGGTATTTCGAAACACCAAAATTAAATCAGATCAGATAGTGATAGCTACAGATATTATTATATTTTTAGATAAAGCCAAACTGATAATCATAAAATATAGTACCCACTGGTGCAAAATCCAGAACGATTCACTGAAGAGCGTATGTTTAATATCTTGACGAGGTGCGTGAAGTTAGCGGAAAAATCGTGCACTGATTTCGGCTAAAAAACCATTATTTAGTGCTGAATTAGTGCTATTCAACGATACCATTTTCAAAGCTATAGTGTTCTACTCAGTAAAAAATTAGGCGGAGCTTAACTTTATCTGCTAACTTCACGTTATGAGTGCGATATCAAAACCAAAATCAGCTGTATTTTCAAAACACGATGCTTAATTAGTCCAATTTTTGATTAACATTTTCAAAACTAGTGCCGCATTTCCCCTCAAAATATTAAGTTTTCCCTATTTTATTACAGCGGGTTCACTGCTAGCACTAAAACCTGTTATAGCACAAATAATCGTTAGAATAATCATTAACCTCCGTTCCCGATAATTTAAGTAATGAGTTAATATTTTATTTAAAACACTCTATACAATTTCTTTTTAAATATTTTTCGTTGATCTAATCAAATGCATTTTCACAAATTATTCATCTCTAAGGATTAGAAAAATATGCACGAAAGTGGGGCTGTCATATAATATGTAATCGATCTTTTAACGGATACAAAGAATTTTTATTTTTTATCGTATTTTTTTCCTATATAAGATACGTTTATTATATAGCTGTCGTTTACAAATTCCTAGAATGAAACAAAGCAGCGCGTCAAAACGTTTTAAGTGTCCATGTGCAATTGAAGATTATTTGACTACGGGATAACAACCAGCAGATAAACGAAATAAATTGAACAAAAACAATAATAAAACGAAACAAAAAAATGTAATTCAGAATCAAATAAAAATTGCGTTCAAAGTATAGTGGAAAACTTGTATTATATTATATGCGTACACGCTCAGCAAGAAAACACTCGTACATAAACATTATTTCCGGTGTACGAGAGTCATTAACAAGTGTAAGGTGTTTTTCACTGAAAAAGTTTCAACACACACCCACGTACATGTGTGTGTCCCGACCAGAACTTTTCTCGCTTCATTTGACAAACATACACGACAACGCGTCCATCCTTCATATTTTTCCTTTCGTACCCGCCACCGCCGTATGATAGCAGTCAATTATTGCGCTTGAAAATGTTTTTATTTTTCATGTATAGTTATAGGTATTAATCATGTTATACATAAAACTCAAAGCGAAATAAAAAAAAACTGTCACTATGGAGACAACACTACCACCGCATGTACAAAGCAATGAAAAGAATAAAAAAGCAAATAATATTTTTTAGAACTGTTCGAGTTACAATGAAAGTTTTGTTCGGTGTTGGCGAAAGCGCAGTGTATTTCTACTAGGTATCATAAATATTGTCATCGACGTTTCTAAATGGAAAGCCGAAAAACATCGGTAAAAACTGATGAAATTGAAGCATTTGATGAGGTGGGCTATTATTATATCTATCAACCGTTATTAGAGTATTATTATAATAAGCACATTAAGAAGATTCCTCACAAACGTACAATATATCAACACAATAAATGTACATTTAGTAGCATCAATTTTGTGTTGTTAGCTTTACTATTAAAATAAAATATTGACTTATCATCAAATTTGAAGGTAAGATTATTATCTAGGGTACCTATATCTCGTAAATTTTTATTGATATTTTAACTTTGAAATGAGTTATGTGCATTTTAGAATTAAAATACTTAAAATTGTTATAACTCACTTTAAAATTAAATATCAACAAAAACTTATGAGATTATTCACTCAATAATTATTTTTGATAAATTTACTCTAATATTAAAGCTGACAACCTATAATGGTCCAGTACTAATAACTAATAAAAGCTAATAACACAAAATTGGTTTCAGAAATGAACATGAAATAGTTTAAAAATAAAATCACTCTTCAGTTATTTTTGAACAAATGAAATATATGTATAATCAGTTAACAATAAAATATTTTAACCATCATAATTTGATAGTCATTAAAATTTTAATAATTAATTTAAACTAGAATTAACTTGACAATACAATGCGCATAAAACCAGTCCACCAATTTAATCTCTACGACGATGAAAATAATAATCATTATTAGTAATGGGAATTTTCATCAACCTAAAATATTAAGATGAATGGACTAATTTATTTTGATCTAATTAAAACAACTCAACCTTTATTCTCGCTTTCATTTCTCGTGACCTATATAAATTATACATCATCGCTTTGAAATATTATAAACTAATAAGTAATATTGTAGAAACTATATACAAAATTTATTAAATATTATCAAAAATGCATATATGAATGTTTAAACAACTTGACGTTTCTGTTCACTACAATCTCACGTTTAGAGTTTAGGCTGGTTTAAGAACCAGTTAATTAACGTACATTTAACTATATTCAGTTAATTAATATTTGTTTTTACTCACAGCCAGAAAACGTCTATGGAACGTCTTCGAAGCGCAATCAAACTCATCAATTACGGATATGGGAAGGCCAAAATATCCACGAAGATCCAAAGAATGCTGAATCGTATGAAATCGAAAAACGAGAAGTAATTATTACGGTTAACAACTTCATTACAAAGTTGTACGTTGAGAGTCAACGGTTCAAAAACCATGGTTTGAAATTATTATTTATACTTGATATAATAAAATACTCGTATTTAAAATATATACAATACATCGTTATTCGTTATACATAGACATTATTAACGAACGTATTATTTATTAGGAGATATAACAGAAGAAAAATATGATGAAATGGAGGATTTAATGGACCGAATAGAAATAGCTCATGATTTAATTACCAGGCTCAAGCAATTGCTAACGATGGAGAAAACTGACTCAGTAATGGACCATTCGTTAAACAGGACAAGATTTTTTAAAACGGACGACGACTATAGTAATCATTTTATTTATATTTACATGGGTATATCGCTAGGTACACTTACTTACGGAAATTCCTCAGAGACCCAAAATGAAGAGCGAGAAAATGTTCGACAAAAAGCATTGGTCGAGAAAAGAAAAAAAGTAAAATTTTTTAGTGAAACCATAGACTCGATAATAGAAAGATATAATTCAGTAGTTGAAACGATAAATGCCCCAAGTGATTACAAGTTTTTAGATGGTATTCAAATATTAAAATGTTTAGTTATTTTTTTCTTTATTATTCATAACATTTATGTTGTCAGAGTTCAAAACGAATACAATACCTTTGGAATTGAAAAAAAACACGACCATAAAAAAAAGAGATACGAAGGTAAGAATGTAACAATGAATTGTTCGAATAAAAACTTGTAATCAAATTTATGAAAACCTTTATGGACTTTACGATTTTTAAACTCTAAAAACACAGCTGTGTGTGTGTAACTTCATACAACTTTTTATGAGAAGTCAAACATCCGTGATGTGTTCTGACTTTAAAATGTCTCGGATGCAGTACTATTGTCAATTACATAATATTATCAACTTTTCTTGAAATGCCAAGATTTTGATTTGAACTCACTGAACTTAAGATGAAAAAATGTATTTATAATAATGATCTGGAATTCTATTTAATCACAGAATACGAGTATTAATATAATATTAACTAAGGAAGAAGAACATATTATTATATTTTGTTTTAATTACTCTGTTATCAGAGTCATCATTTTGTTTTTAAACAACAATTTATTGTATCGTACTTTGAATCTTAAGTACCTATACAATTTTATATAATAGGGAACACAATAATGTAAATATAATGTACCAACTAATGTTATTTTAGCTTCATTCATCTCATTGCTTATTAACAGATCTATGAAGAAGCTTATCATTTTGACTTTTAATTATTCCTCGTTATATTTTTTTATGTGATATAAAAGTTTATATTCAAAAAAACATAACTAACAAATTATAAAAGTACTCGGAAATAAATTTATTTCTTGATTCGTATTGTGGATAAAATATAATAGTATAGAGTTTACTATGTTTTTCGTTATTTCAATACTTTCATAAACTTTCTGGGAAATAAAATATAACGAAATTTTAGATTAAAAGTTTAGCAAAATCGGACAAGCTATTGAAGTCAGTTTAACGTGTTGCCAATTTAGTGCATTTAAACTTGCCTAAGTACTTATTGTGCATGTTTAATAAATATATTATAAAATCCCTTTAAAAACCTATAGAACCGTATAGAAAGTTTGAAACACCATTGATATAAAAAAATACAATAAATGGAGTTAAAATACATATTTTGGTCGATTACATTTTCATTTCAAATATAAACAGAGAAACTCGAATAAAACAATTTGTTTAAGACATAAATATGTATTATTAAATTAAATACACTAAGAAAAATATTGTTATTCGAAAGAATATTAATCACGGCATGCAAAGTTTTAATATAAATCCATTCAAATTTAACTTTAATCCCAGCAACAGATTGCAACGCGACGTGATGTTTATTGCGGTACAGTCTTAAAAACTTTCTAATGGGTTGGAACAAATTATAGCGTCAAAACCAAAACCAATGATCATATTGCAAATCCATTCAAACCAACAGTTGAAGTACTTCAATGGAATATTAATAATATGCCATTCTATAAAAATAAATGGTTAATTTCTTATGCCATTAAATGATCGAAAATGTTCATTTAGATTTTAAATTTATTAAACGGTCTACATTAAAAAAAGTTAATTAAATTGAACGAGGGGCATTAAAAAAAAGCTTTAACAAAATTGATCATTTTATACAGTTAAACTTCGTCAGTTTTCTAAATTGTATTATATTAGAACAAAGGTTCAATACTCCATTAAAAAAGCATGCATACATTTCACGTAATTTACACTAGACATAATATAGCATTGTGTATAGTATATAATATATACTTTAATGGTATAGTGTTATATCCCAGTAACAACTGTTATTTTTTGTGGCGAAAATGAATTGTTCTAGTTTTAATTTTGAAGTAAACTCGACTACTTGTAACTTAACGCTACTTAAAAATACAACGACAATTGTTTTTTTTTTTACAAATTACAATCACATTAGATTAAAATATAATGATTTGATACCATATTTATATAAACTTCTAAGAAAAATGCATTGCTGGCATAGGTATTATTGGTTCGGCTCTATCACTTCTCAAATCTCATTTAAAATATAGGAAACAGAGCGTAAAAATAAATTATAATCGTAATGATAACCTTCAATAAACCATGCAAGTCAAGTGCCAAAACGCAAAGTATGATCGTTTGTTATTTATCAGGTACATAATTGATAATAATAATCGATCCGTGAAAAATATGTGTATAATATCGAATTAAGATTATTGCATTTTTATCGGAACAAGATCGGAATAAAATCCGACATGATATTCCTCGATAATAGGTACGGAGGCGATATACATCAACCACGGCACATTCGCGAAAAATAGTGCGGCAGAGAATGGGAAATGTTAAAAAAAAAATCATTCATTTTTAATATTCTTTCTTTTTTTTATTATTATTATTATTCGCACAGAAAATCTACCTGAAAGGATTCTACGCGGTGTTGAAAAAAAAATTCTAAAACATACCGATCATCAATCAACCCGAGACCAATATATATACTTACATTTGTAACGCTCGCATATTCGTGTGGATTTATTATGTATAAATCATAGTATGATATATTATGGTTGTCCGGGCCTATAAGAATTATCGGTGTCGAATGATATTGTAATAATATTATTAATATACGTAAACCCGGAAGCCGCGTAAAACACAACGTTACAGGTACCAGTAATTAGGTATATTATAACAGTATGTAGGTATATATACCGCTGGGTGATTCTATTATGGAACATACAATTTTTTACTTCAGTTTAGGACATTACAAAACAAAAAAATCGACAAGTGGGTACCTCTCTGCTATAAAGTGGGTCATTTTCATGGACGTGTTAAATTTGAATTCAATGATAAAAATCATTGTACACGAAAAACGATTCTGAACGAAGACGGTTTGTCAGCCTACATAATTAAGTGTATTCTATAATATTGCTATTAAAATAATTCATTTTACTATTAATAATACAGTAGGTTGAATTCATTTTTGCAGAAACCAATGCATTTGAAAAATTAATTAAGTGTATAAAAAATAACAATATACATTAAAAATTAAAAGAACCTTCAAAAAATATTTTTAAATTACAATGAAATAAAAATCATCGTTATCCTTCATTTAAATATCTAATTTCATTAAAATTTGAACTTTAAATGCTTATAAAAAAAAGTGTGCATTTTTATCTTAAATATTTTTAAAACTGCATTTAGAACAACTTACGAAAAAAATTGTTTGTAATTTTCAATCTTTAGCTATAAAAATTAAATATTTTATACATTTTTAACCACAAAATAATTTTAAAAATGTTCAATATTCTGATACTTAAATTTTAACTTAAAATGTATATAAAAAATTATTTTTTTAATTTTTTGATTACACCATGAACTACCTATGAAAAATCTTGTTTTAAATTTTCAATCCTTAGCTATAAAAACTAAACATTTTCTAATTCTTTTTTTTAATATATTTTTTTTTTTTTTTTGATTTCATAGTTACATTATAAAATACTT